>JAHQCQ010009772.1:0-16117 GCA_023539305.1 Ilex asprella | reverse complement strand
CACTAGGGAGAACCTAGGGGTTTAAAGGCTTGTTGCATATGCTAAATAAAATCGTGAAGTCTACGAAAGTGGATTTGTGTTTTATTTTATTAGGCTATTTTGTTTTTTAGTTTTTAGATTTTAGGACTTATGTATTACTACAGACTAGTAATATTCAGGTTGGGGGTGTGATTAACCATCAAAAGTGATATTTTATTATATTTAATGATTGATTAATTGGGTATTATTTGTGATTAAATATTTTTTTTTTTGTCAGGAAATTTAAAATTCAATAAATAATAATCATCACACCTTTTACAATTTGATTCAATCATCCTACTCCACTTCTGGCTTCCAACCTAACAATATGCATCACAGATTGAGGGAGGCACTCCTTCCCTTTTACATTAAGTTTCTCAATTCTAGTATAGGCTGCAAGCGTATGGGCAGCATTGTTCTGGGTCCTTGGTGTTGCCTGAAACTTCACCCCTGAGAGTAATTGAGCATAACTCCGATTCGGGTTACCCATTAAGCTTGTGACAAAAAAATCACTATCGAAACCAAGGGGCACTTTGCCTTCAAGCCTATTATTGGAGATGTTGAATATGTTGAGCTTCAACTTGGTCAGCTCTGCTGGAATCTTGCCTGTAAGTAAATTCCCGGCAAGATCCAAATACGTTAACACCGGTAATTTCCCAAGGTCGCCGGGAATATCTCCAGTTAATTGATTGTTCGATAAATTAATCTCTGTTAGCTCAGTCCATAGACTAACAGCTTTTGAAATTTCACCGGTGATTCTGTTTTTCTGAAGGTTGAGCTTCTGCAGTTTCTTCAATTTGGTTATACACGAAGGCAATGCACCAGAAAATCGATTGTTACTTATACAGAAGAGTACGAGATCTTGTAACCCGCATATTTCTGCTGGCAACTCACCGGAAAAGTTATTGTCGGAGATCAGTAACTTAGTTAAACCTCGAGCGTTGGAAATTGAAGGCGGAATCGAACCTTCGAACCTGTTGCCATACAGTTGAATGCGTTGTAGTCCAGAAATACTCCAAAAATCAATTGGAAGTTGTCCAGAATAATCATTGTTTTTGAATCGAACGTACGTCAAAGAACTGCACTGGCCGTACGATATTGGAATTGTACCAGAGAATCTATTATTGAAAGTGAGTAAACGTTGAAGTTTCTTTCTGTAACAGAGATTGGAAGGCAGTGGACCTTCAAATTTGTTCCCAGAGACGTCAAAATCCTCCAAATCTGAATTCATACCTAAATCCACCGGTGAAGTACCGGAAAAACTGTTGTTGAACAGTTTCAATTGGTAGAGATTAGGGTTTGAAGATAAAATTCCGGGAATTTCGCCTTCGAAGTTGTTGTCATTGAGATTGAATGATTCGAGAGGCAAACCGGCGAGACTATCCGGTATTTTGCCGGTGAGATTGTTCTGAGAAGCGTCAAACCGGCGCAACGAAGTCAAGGATGCAAACGCGTCTGGCAATTCACCTGACAGTTCATTCGTGTAGAGCTCGATTTGTTCCACATTTTTCAATCGAGAAATGCTTGAAGGGACTTTACCGGTGAGGAGGTTATGTGAAAGATCGAGATTCTTCAAAGAACTGAGGTTCCCAATCGAGAGGGGAATGTCTCCGATGAGGTTTGAGGACGCAAGCCACAGAATTTGAAGCTTAGTGAGTCGTCCTATTGTAGAAGGCAGTGGACTTGGCTTCCACGAAGGTGAAGCGAGTTCAAGACGAGTCAACTCGCTTAGATTGGTCAAGAACTCAGGGAGTGAGCCGTTGAGCAAGGTTCCGGAAAGACACAGCACCTGAAGTTTCGCCGGAAAAGTTGTTCGCTGAAAGATCGAGCAAGCTCAACTCTGCAAATTCCGTCGTGAACTCCGGTAATTCGCCAACGAAATAGTTGTAAGAGAGATTCAATGATTGGAGACGAGAGCAGAGAGAGATCGAGTCTGCAGAGATGGCACCGTAGAAATTGTTATCGCCAAGGTTAAGGCTTTTGAGCGTTAAAATCCGGCAGAAATCCTCTGGAAATTTTCCTGTGATTTCGAAACTGATGAAGTCAATTGAAACGACGCCGTGGCTTTGCGAATCACAGGTAATGCCAGTCCAATTGCATGGAGCATTGTGAGTTGAGTTGTTCCAGTCACTGAGTCTACCATTCGGATCGTCGAGTTTACCATTCTTGACTAATAGCAAAACGGCGACGTCTCTGTTTGAAGAACTCGACGGAGTGGTGGGTAGTGTGTGAAGTGTGTGAGAGAGAGTGAATTTTAACTTGGTAAGTGATTGATTATTGGTTAGTACAGCGAGGAAAGTAATTGGTAGATTAGGATTACACAGAATACTCGTGAAGGTGATGCTACTTTTGGTTTCTCGGCGGAGTAAGGGTGCTTTAGATTTGGGAGAAAATAATGTCTGGCTCACCTTTTTTTTTTATTTATATTGTGATAAATATTTTGAATTCGTTATTATCTCTTATAAATAATCTAAGGTCCGGATACATAGTGGATTTATACTCATATATAACTTTTTAAATAACCTCACCTATTTGGTGGGTTATAATATTTCGGTTGAAGTGTATTTGTGCAAAAGATATTTTAATCCTAGAGAAAACTTATAATATAAATTTTACAATTTCTCAATACTTGAACCAAATATGAGATGAAGATGCATAGATTTTTAATTTGTCTTTCTTTTCCACTAAATGGGTATGGAATGTGACGAGCCTGAATTTAGCTGGGCCAAGCCCAATCAAGATAAACCGATAAAGCCCAAGAGGGAGTCCAATCAAACTCCATCCATCAAAGAGAAAGGCCAAATCGAGGCTGGTTCGACCCATGGATAAGGAAGGCGTCAAGAGGACAACACCCAAGAGCCCTTGGGCGCCGCCCATGACACCCCTTGGGCGCCGCCTAGCCTGGCCCTCTTGGGCGCCGCCCATGGCAGCCCCTTGGGCGCTGCCTAGGGCGGCCCCCTTGGGCGCTGGCTTGGGCTGGCTCCCCTTTGGGCATCTCCTCCTCTTCCTTCCTTCGGCCTCTTAACTCCGATACGAGCCCAGCCCACTCCAATGCAAGTCCGAGCTCAAGACGACAGTCGAGTCCAATACCAGCTGAGAGTCCTCCTCTGACCGAATAGGAGCACGAGGGAGAGAAAGACGGATACGAAGATCTCCTACCATAACTATACCTACTAAATTGGTGGAAGACTTCTTCCTCACGACACCGCCTCACCGCCTTAACCCTAGCCTATATAATGTAAGCTCTCTCCACCAAGAGAGCATCTTGATCCCTACACACATTACGCCTCCGAATCCCTCACACATACACTGTTCTTTCTCTCTCTCTCTCTCTCTCTCTCTAAGCACTGTAAACTCTTCGGAGTACCTTGATACATCAATAAAGATCGTTAGCCGTTGCCATTCAAGACAGTGGACGTAGGTCATCCGAGACCGAACCACTATAAACCCCTGTGTTGATTCTTTATTTTCTGTTCTCTATTAATTGCTTGGTGATTGTTCTTTGATTGCTACCGTAAGAATACTTGACTGTTGGTCTTGCACGAAGGTGATGTTGTGCATCATCAGTTTGACGTCGTCTATGGGAACGACATAGTTTCTACTACCTTTCAGTCCCTTTCGCGATCCAGGGCGATTACCATCAGATCGATGTCTTAACAACCGAGAGACAACAACCCAGTGCACCGGGAGGAGACCCAGCCTCCCCTCGCACCTTCTGAGCTTTCTGCTAGAGTGACTGGTCAGCAATAGCAACTCCTCCAAACTATGCAATTCCTGGTGAATCAAAACCAACAGATCATCCAACTGATGCTCACCCAAGGAGATGCTACACCTCATCCAGAAGGAGTAGTCCCTATCCCTCCGACAGTGGAGGAACAACAACCTGCACTTCATGAACGTAAAACAGCCCCTCACCATGGGGCCCCTCGCCAGAATGCCCTGCGTCCACAGGGTGCCCCTCACCTAGCAGTCCCTCCTCAACGCGTAGGGAGCTCGTGCATTCCCCCTTCTCATGTGCATGCGCAGGAGGACGAAGTACAAAACCAGCTTGGCGATGCCCTCAACACCATCAAGGTACAGGCACCTACGACGGTGGACTACCTAGTAAGACGTACTGACATGCCCTTTATCACTGATATTGTCAACTATCCACTGCCTTCGAAGTTCAAGATGCCCAACATCGAGACCTTCGACGGCAATAGAGACCCTCTCGACCATCTAGATACCTATAAGTCCCTCATGCAGCTCCACAATGTGCTCGAGGAGATCATGTGCAAGGCGTTCCCTACCACCTTGAAGGGGTTCGCCCGCCAGTGGTTCTCTAAGCTCAAGCCCTCTTCCATCCGATCATTCGCAAAGCTAAGTAAGTCCTTCGTCTCTCACTTCATAGGGGGACGCCATCATCAAAAGTCAGTGACCCACCTGCTCACCATCAAGTAGGATAAGGAAGAAAGCCTCCATAGTTACCTTGCCCGCTTCAATGAGGAGGTCCTCCAAGTTGAAGAGCCAGATGACAAGGTAGCCTTAACCGCCTTTATCGCTGGACTTCGCACCTCCAGCTTCATGTTCTCAGTCATCAAAAAACTGCCCTCTAGCATGCCCGAGTTACTATCTAGGGCCCAAAAATATATGAACGCCGAGGACGTCACCAAAGCCCGTAGAGGTGAGTCCTCCCGAGGGGAGAAAAGGAAAGACAGTCGAGAAGACCGAAGGGAGACTGAGAACAAGAGAAAGAAAGCTAAGAGGGTCCCCGTAAATGACCGCCTCAGACCACTACCCCCGAGGGATCGACAGCGATTCACTCCACTCAATGCTTCGGTGGAGCACATCCTACTCCAGATACAGGATGACCCAGCTATCTGCTAACTCGAAAAGATGAAGTCTGACCCCAAGCGCCGAAATTCCAGTAAGTATTGTCGCTTCCACCGCGACCACGGACATGACACAGACGACTGCTTTCAACTGAAGAAGCAGATTGAGGAGCTTATCCAACGGGGTCATCTTAGACAATATGTGGCTGGTCGAGGACCTGCCCCTCCGCACAAAGAACGAGAACACCAGCAGCCCCTGGGTGAGATTCAGACCATCGTCGGAGGACTAGGAGGAGGAGGTAACTCCAACTTCGCCAAGAAGGCGCACGTCCGTAAAGCTAGACAGGCCGAGTCTCACGACTCTCTCCCAATGAAGACCCCACGACATGGGGAAGAAGAGGTCATTACCTTCTTAGATGACCCTTTAGTTTTGACCCTGATGGTGACCAACTACCAAGTCAAGAGGATCCTAATTGAAAGCGGAAGCTCAGCCGACATCCTATTTGCCACAGCTTATGACAGCCTTCACCTCGGTAGAGAGAGAGTACAGCCTGTCAGGACTCCCTTGGTTGGTTTCTCGGGAGAGAGAGTCCAACCTTTGGGATCCATCACCCTGCCTGTCACAGCAGGGACTGCCCCAAGGAGCTCTACTATCATGGTAAATTTTCTTGTGCTTGATTGTCCTTCTACTTACAATATAATACTTAGACGTCTTGCCCTCAATGCCTTAAGGACAGTACCCTCTACCTACCACCTCCTCCTCTGTTTCCCTACTTCCAATGGGATTGGGGAGATTAGAGGAGACCAGGTCTCAGCCAGGGAGTGCTACGTGGTCTTTATGAGGGCTAAACGACCACATGAGACACTCCAAGTCGAAGTCCTCGACCCTGGAGACGACAGTACCTTGGAGAGGGGTGAACCAGCAGATGAGCTTCTCCCAATAATACTAGATGACAACCTTTTAGAGAAGAATGTCTACCTAGGCTCCTCGCTCTCCCAGGAGCTGGCATCTGCTTTGAAAGACTTCCTCAGGAGAAATACAGACGTCTTCGCCTGGTCCCATAAGGACTTGGAGGGCATTGACCCCAAGGTGGCCTCCCACCGGCTGAATGTTGACCCCAGATATAAGCCTGTCCGCCACAAGTTGAGGAATGTGAGCACTGAGAGGGGACAAGCCATGGGAAAAGAAGTAGACAAGTTGTTGACTAATAGGTCAGTGAGGGAGGTAGCCTATCCAGAATGGCTATCCAATGTGATAATGGTGACAAAAGCCAATGGAAAGTGGCGCCTCTGCGTAGATTTTACGGAGCTCAACAAGGCCTTTCCTAAGGACAGTTATCCTCTCCCACGAATCGACCTGCTCATTGACGTCACGAAGGGACACGAGCTCCTGAGTTTCCTTGATGCCTACTCCGGTTACAACCAGATTAGCATGTTCCCTTCAGACCAAGAGAAGACCTCATTCATCACCCCTAGAGGTACTTACTGCTATAGGATGATGCCTTTCGGGCTCAAGAACGCCGGTGCCACATACCAGCGCCTTGTTAACAGAATGTTTGAGGCCCAGATTGGGAAGACAATGGAAGCCTATGTGGATGATATGTTAGTAAAGAGTGTAGCAGCTACAGATCATATCGCAAACCTACAAGAGACCTTCGATGTGCTAAGAGCCTACAAGATGAAATTGAACCCGAAAAAATGTGCCTTCGGCGTGGGCTCAGGGAAATTCTTAGGCTTCATGGTCCATAAAAGGGGCATTGAAGCCAACCCAGATAAAATTAGAGCATTCTTGGAGATGAAGTCTCCTGCCTCAACCAAGGAGGTCTAGCGCCTCAACGGGAGAATAGCAGCCCTTAACAGGTTTGTTTTCTAAATCTGCTGATAAATGTCTCCCCTATTTTAAGATACTCCGTAGGCCCTTCCAGTGGGGCCTAGACACTGAGGAGGCTTTCCAGAAGCTCAAAGCTTACTTCTCCACACCACCACTACTCTCCCATACTGTGCTAGGAGAAATCCTCTACCTCTACCTCTTATCTTCTCCTTCTGCCGTAAGCTCTGTACTTATCAGAGAGGATGGGGGCATCCAGAAACCTGTCTACTATGTAAGTAGAGCCTACCGAGGAGCAGAGGTGAGGTACTCAGAGTTAGAAAAGTTAGCTCTCGCCCTTGTCACTGCTGTCAGGTGTCTACGCCATTACTTCCAAAGTCATATCATCATGGTGGTCACCGATCAGCCACTTAAAAGAATCTTGGTAAAGCCTGATGTCTCAGGAAGAATCCTCAAATGGGCTATAGATTTAAGTGAATTCGACGTACAGTACCGGCCTAGGGTCGCCATTAAAGCACAAGCCCTCGCAGATTTCGTAGTAGAGCACACACCGCTACAGGAGTTACAAGAGGAGGTACCAGGCGCCCCTGCGCCCACCTGTTCAGTGCACACTAACTACTCCCTCTAGGAAACTCCAACAGGCGTGACCCCCGGAGGACATGACAATTCGGAGGAGCAACAGCAGACTGAGCAGCCTAAGGCACCCCCATCACACATAGGGCGCCGCCCACCTCGCTCGGGGTGCTGACCTCTCCTCCTACCTTGCACTTCTCCCACCAGGAGTCACCCAGTACACCCTTCTGGAAGCTTTATGTAGATGGTTCCTCCACCAACGAGGGCGGGGGAGCTGAACTAGTACTAATCAGCCCTCATGGTACTCCATTGAAGTATGCAGTCTCTCTCCAGTTTGCCACGTCCAACAATCAGGCTGAGTACGAGTCCCTCATATCAGGTTTGAGACTGGCATTGGAGATGGAAATTCTCTACTTGATAGCCTACATCGATTCTCAGCTCGTGGTCAATCAGGTAGGGGGAAATTTTGAAGCTAAAGAAGAAAGGATGCAGGAATACCTCTTGGTGGTCTAAGCACTCCTCACAAAGTTTACATGCTTTGAGATCCACCATGTACCTCGAGAAGAGAATATTTTGGCTGATTCTCTTGCCAAGTTTGCCTCTGCCAACATACTCATGGGACCGGCGTTGACAGGTCACCAGTTTGAGCCTAGCACCTCCAAGCTAGAGGAGATCGAAGTTCACTGTGCATCATCGGATTTCAATTGGATGACTTCTATCAGAGGCTACCTAGAGGAAGGTACTCTCCCAGACAACTCAATTGAAGCCCGAAAGTTGAGGATGAGGGTATCCCGGTATGTTATATTACAAAACACCCTTTACAAAAAGAGTCATTCTCTCCCACTACTCCGCTGTCTCACCCCAGAGGAGGCGGACTGTGCCATGAGGGAGATGCATGAGGAGATATGCGGGAACCACTTAGGAGGACGTGCATTGGCTTATAAAGCAGTCAGACAGGGATACTATTGGCCCACCATGATCAGAGACACCCGAGACTTCGTCAGGAGATGTGATAAGTGCTAGCGTTTTACGACTATGCCCAGACAGCTGCCCGAGGAACTTACCACAATTCAGAGCCCGTGGCCCTTCTCCATGTGGGGGATTGACATTCTAGGTCCCCTCCCTGTGAGTCGAGGTCAATGCAAGTTCGTAGTCATAGCCATCGATTACTTCACGAAGTGGGCAGAAGCAGAAGCCTTAGCTAGAATCACAGACCAGAAGATAAAAGACTTCATATGGAGGAGTCTAGTCTGCCGCTTCAGGGTACCTCATGCCATCGTGAGCGACAAAGCCAAACAGTTTGATAACAAACTCTTCAACACTTTCTGTGCGAACCTCCAGATTAAGCAACCCCACTCTAGCCCCGCCCATCCACAGGCAAAAGGGCAAGCGAAGGTCACTGTAAGGACCATACTCCGTAACTTGAAAGCCAGATTGGAGACTGAAAAAGGGAAGTGGGTAGACGAACTCTCAGGAGTACTATGGGCATATCGGACCACACCAAGAGGTCCTACGGGCGAGACCCTATTCTCTCTAGCCTATGGAACAGAGGCAATGATACCCGTTGAAATCGGGGTACACTCCCTTAGGGTCCAGAACCATGACCCTACCAGTAATGAAGAAGGTCTCCGCATCAACCTCGACTTGGTGGAGGAGGAGAGATAGATAGTCATGCTCAGGAATGCAGAGTACAAGCGTCGCATGACCAAGTACTATAATTCGAGAGTGAAGCCTCGTGCCTTCTTACCTAGGGACCTGGTCCTCAAGAATGTCATCTTGTCCACCAAAGACTCCCGGGAAAGGAAATTGAGACCCAACTGGGAAGGACCCTACATGGTCACGGAGATAGTAAGGCCGGGTACCTACAGAATTTGAAACTTTGTAGGAAGGGTCCTAGGCCACCCATGGAATGCAGAACACCTAAAGAAATACTACCAGTAGCTGGGGGCAGTCAATCATGAGTTGGTGACCACTGTTTAGGTTATTTTGTTAGTCAATTTCCTATGTTAGTCTTTTTCCTTCAAATATTTACTTTGAATTATAAAATAAAATTGCTCAATATTTTTCTCAAAAAAATGTATTCCATTCAAAAAACCTTTACAATGGTGATATGTCATCCAAACACATGAACTCTTGACAAAAGATGGACATAGGATGTCAACAGAACAAAAGACACAAAGACAACACATTCCTAGTGACCCTCACTACCTCTACTCACATAGTACTCATGATCGAACTCAAGAGCCTCAGAAGGCTTAAGGTCAGAGAGATCACAATAAGGGAATGCTATAGAGGCCTTCCTCCTGAGCTCCTCGTAGTCGTCAATGAAGGCACCGGCCCTGGCCCTCTCAGTAGCATCCCTCTGAGCCTCTGCCTTGGTAGCTCTCTCAAGTGCTGTGCGAAGGTCAGCCTCAAGTTGAGCAGTCTTCCTATGCGCCTGCCTTAACTCCTTAGCGGCATCTTCTCGTGCCCGCCTCAACTTCTCAGTGGTATCCTCTCGTGCCTGTCGCTCGAGCCTCTGGTGCTTCACGGCATCCTCTTGTGCTTGCCGTGCTAGCCCCGCGGCATCCTCTAGTGCCTGCCGCAACTACTCCTCGACAGCCTCACGTGTCTGCCGTTCCTTCGCCTGGCCACTAACGGCCTCCTCGATCTTCAGGGTATTATTGAATAGGCCGGGCAAGGCAGTAGCCATCTATAGACATTCAAAAATGAAATACAGAGAAAGTCAGGAACTAAGCCAAGATATGACAAAGAAAGTCAAGAACGAAACAAGAAGGAAGAGCATACCAGAGCAAAGCCCTTAACAACGATGTTGACCATCCCTTTTGGACCCCGAGAGGCAATCTTTTGAGCTTCAACACCGCTCATGAAGTCACAGAGTCTCCCCCTTGCCAAACTCAGATTCCGGAGCATAGACACCGAAGGAACGTCTGAGGTAGGGTGGCTCGGCGTGTCCACAATTCTGGCAAAAGATGGCATCGAGACCTCAGCCCCCACGACAGTGCTAGAAAAATCCCTCGGGGGACAGGAGACATCGATCAGAGAAGAAGGTGGAGCATCACCAAGCTCTGCCTCCATGAGACCAGTAGACCCCGGTTGAGAAGAGTTAGGGGCACTGGACTTCGCCCTCTTGGAAGGAGGAGGGGGAATAGACGTCATTCTGGAAGTGAACACCTCATCCACTATAGACCTGTCAATGGGGGTACTTGCAAAGCCAGTGTAAGTAAGAAAGCCTGTCACATCATTCTTAAGAAGACTACTGAGGTATCAAGTACCTTTCTTCTTCTGCTTTGATGGAGCCAGGGAAATACCGGCTGCCTGCATAATCTCGGAGGCGTCCGTCATGGGATTGTTACAAACCATATCAAGAAACTTAGCTTGATCCCGAGATAGAGTCGGTGAGGCTGCAAGAAGACAGTTGCACTATGAAAAATACATACATGAAAATTATGACAAGAATTAAAGGTAAGATCCTCACCCATCTTAGTATTTGAGACTGTATCCCATCGAGTAGGCACCACGTCACGATCAGAGTCAGAAGCCCACTCACCTCCAACAAAAAAGAATTTCCTCTTCCATTTGTGAAGATTGGAAGTGAGACTAGTAATAAACTTGCCCAATCTCGGGGCAAAGTGGTTCCACCCCTGGTGGGGAGCAAGGTTCTCGAGAAGCATATATGTAGCAACAAATTCTTCAAACGGAGGAAGAACAGCAGCGTTATGCACCAACCGCCACAATGCAAAAAATGCAGAAAGTACCCTCCAGCCATTGGGAGCCAACTTCCCTGGAACTAGAGACAAGTGCCCAAGAACCCGACATATGGGTCCAGGGATAGGAAACCGAAAGTCCGCCTCCAACATGCCCTCGTAAACAACTATCTCACCCGAAGAGTCACAGCACGCAGACTCGTCGGCCTCAAGACGACAACACGTCACAGAAGGCAGAATATGATACCGGGCAACAATTTCAGAGATATCCCCATCATGCTCAAATAAGCTAAAAATAGAAGCTACCTTATGACGGTCGCCTCCGCCTCCTCCACCTGGACACCTGTCGAGGACACCAACAGTCTCCCTCTCGCCTAAATGAATACCAAAATAAAAAAAACAAGCTCAGACCATAGCAAAGCAAAGTAATTGCGTCAATAAAGGAATAGGAAAGAATACCGAGACACATACCTTGAGAGCTCGTGTCGCCTGGCCGTTTCCTAGACTCGCGAAGGGAGGACTGCATAGCACCCAGGGAGATTGGAGCGCCGCCTGTGCCTGTGGGGCCACCTACTCCGTGACAGGTGCCCCCTGCCTCTTTCGGTGATCCACCCCGCTGCCTACATGCATCTATGGTTTCTCGTGATGTGCCAAAAGGATTAAGCAAAGACTCTTTGCCCATACCTGGTCTTGGGCCAAGAACTCCAAAGGGTCTCTCACCCGCTGTTGGGACCACGCTGAAACCACCAAGAAAAAGACCCGAAGAACCGAGGCCTGAAGGGGAGTCACCCAAGCCCCTGGCGTCGCCCAAGGAGGTGTCGCCCAAGCCTTGGGCGCTGCCCAGTGGAGCCCTCGACGCTTCCCCTCCTCTCTATTCTTTGCCGAATCCCTGAGATCCATCGCCTCTGTCACACCTAGCTCCACCCGAAGGACGGACTCCGCTCGCTCGGCCATGGGCGTCACCTGGACTGCCTCCATGGGCGCTGCCCACTGAAGAGCCCCCATGGGCGTCGCCTGGACTGCCCCCATGGGCGCCGCCCGCTGAAGAGCCCCCATGGGCGTCGTCTGGACTACCCCCATGGGCGCCGCCTCCTTGTCACCGTTCCTCGCCAAGGCCCAACGTAGCAGCCCTTGGGCGCTGCCTAGGGAGGCCCATTGGGCGCCGCCTAGGCTGGCCCTATTCCTGTTGCCTTCTGATTGATGGAATAACGTTATTGTTTCCTAAGCTCCTAACATGAAAATGAACCCTCAAATATGTATATGGCTTATGTGTGTGGGTGAGTGTCACTCTCACTCGGATTTATGTAAGAGAAAGGGCAACAGAATGGTGGTGGAATGAAATGAACAAAATGTATGAAATATGTAAGTGTGTGATCAAAAGCGCTCCCCAATCGCAAGGAGTCTTTCGTTTGTCGGTGTTTTACTTGAAAAGATATTCCAAGGTCGTCTCCTCAGGGAAGGAAAGTTCAAGTTATGTGAAGGTGATTTTGTGTACAAAGAGAAAATGTAAAATTTTTTATTTGTGTTTTGGAGAGTTGTGTTCTTAATGAAAATGCAATAAAATAAGTGTTGGCTAATCCAAAGAGGTCATTCCAATGGGAATCCCAACTCAACTCGAAAGCTTCCTCCAATGGTGCATAGATGAACGATTGATTCGTGAGAAGCTAGGGACGAGATGGAGGTGATGATTCAAGCATACACTGTGACAATGCCTACGGTGTATCAAGAACTCACAACCAAATGGAGGTGAGGATCCAAGCATAACCCGTGACTAGGCCTACGGGATATCAAAGACTCACAACCATATCCACTCTTAACTTAGTCAAATCGAACCATCATACACCGAGGGGAGGAGAGAAAATGAGTTGAAGTAGCACACCCAAGAGAAAATCTCCCTTGGATTAGCCAACTAAAATCTAGCTACTCATGAAAGCAAGAAGGAAATACATAATGTAAATGGACATAATGAAGAAAGGAAACATGGAGCTTAACTTAAAGCAAGAAATCTTAAGCTAAGAAGAAAAATATTCAATACTCAATTTAAAAGCTTGAAATGAAGAAAACTTAAACAACAATGGTAGAAACTAGAACATGTAATTAAACTTGAACTAAACTTGAAATAAATGACATTCAAAGTAATAAAGGAAGCTTACAAAAGTCTTACTGAAGATTACAAGAGAAATGGGTGAAGACAATGCAAAAATATTAACTTCTAGCACTATTCATCTTCTTCCTTACTAAAACTACTCCTAAGCTTAGGTAGCCACACTTAGAACTTGTGTAATGCTGAATATAATGGAGTGTATGCCTTCAATTTTCGTGCATGGTGGTCCCCCCAAGGTGTGTGCAGGCTTCCCATCAATGGGAGGTGAGATGATGGCCCTTGACAGGCTAAGGAAGAGCTAGCCTACAACTCACATGGCAGCCCACTTCTCTCCCATCCCCATTAATGCCAAGCCTTCAAAGTCTTCCCAATGTGTAAGGGAGGCATCGTTGATGTGCAGAAAATGTTGGGGGGCAAGTGGGAGAAGTGTAGGTGGGACCCCCAAGCAAGTGGAGGTGAGTTGCAGGAGTTTCGGGGAAGCTTCAGGGGAGCGTACCGGTACGGTTTAGCTACTGGAGTTTTACGTACCGGTACAGTTCATTCTTTACTCTAGACCACTTTTTGTAGAATCGGCATAACTTGGGATCCAACAGTTGGATTGAGCTGAAATTTTGACACGATAGAGAAGACATCCAGATCTACAACTTTCATGTTTTGAACTTTTTCATATTCGAAGTAAATCATGGTCAAAATGGAGGAAAACCTAGGCTCTACTTCCAAAAGATGTGGCAGCTGGTGCCTTTGTTCCCAAACACCAAAACCTCCTTGATTTCTTCACTTTTAAGTCTCCAAATATTCATGTATTGTGTCCATGCCTTCACCACACATCCAACATAGTTTCAAGGTCCTAAACTCCATCATTTAAGTTATAAATACATGCAACATCGAAATATCAACATTATTCATAAAATCGGCTAACACTAAGTACTTAGATGCAAAAGTTGAGTTTAAATGCATGTAATGAGGCCTTTACATATGCAATATTATGCACTCATCACCTCCCTCGCCTCATCTCCTCCACTCTTCAAGCCCCTAGTCCTCATTTGTGCCTTGATCTTAGAAGAAAAAAAGAATGGAAGAGAGTGGGATAAACAGTAACTTGAAGACCCCTTAAATAGAGAAGGAATGGCTTCCCAAGGAAGCCTTGCTAAAGCTTCTTGAGGAATCTTGGTGTGTAGCTTCTCGGGAAAGTTTGACTGAACAACTTCTTGGGGAAGCTGGGGAGAGGAAGCCTTTGGTCAGGAAAATGAAAAATGAGAGAGAAGTGAAGAAGATGAGAACATGGACCTCTATTTATAGACGAGGGTATAAAAAAAAAGTTATTTTCGATCAGTTTGCCGGGGTTGCGCTAAAAACTCAATTTCAGAGAGATAGGAGCATTTTTTTTGGGAAAATTTGTTGACCAAACCGCTTTTTCCCATTTGCTAGTCGTAGATGTCGAAAAAATACCCGAAATAAAAAAAAATTTCGTCTCAAACGGACTTTTGTGCGTAAAGTTATGGCCGTTCGAAGATTTGCCGGTAGTTTCGGCACTCCAGCAACTCCTCTCACCCATGGCGCCGCCCAGCTCTTGGGCGCATGCCTAATGGCCATGGGCGCCTGCCTCAGCAACATGGGCGCCTACCTTAGCAAGTTTGACAAGTCCCCGAAGACCGAAAGAGCACCACAAGGGAGCAAGTAACTACTACTCGAAAAAGTTACACATGCCCTCAACCTCTCCCTCTAGCAAGAAGTAGAGACTTGGGGCATGGGGGGCAAATGAGGAGCCTAAATTTAGCTGGGCCAAGCCCAGTCAAGATAAACCGAGAAAGCCCAAGAGGGAGTCCAATCAAAGTCCATCCATCAAAGAGAAATGTCAAATCGAGGCTGGTTCGACCCATGAATAAGGAAGGCATCAAGAGGACAACCCCCAAGAGCCCAAGAGCCCTTGGGCGCCGCCCATGACACCCCTTGGGCGCTGCCCATGGCAGCCCCTTGGGCGCCGCCTACCCCGGCCCCCTTGGGTGCTGGCTTGGGCTGGCTCCCCTTCGGGCGTCTCCTCCTATTCCTTCCTTCGGCCTCTTAACTCCGATACGAGCCCAACCCACTCCAATGCAAGTCTGAGCTCAAGACGACGGTCGAGTCCAATACCAGCTGAGAGTCCTCCTCCGACCGAATAGGAGCACGAGTGAGAGAAAGACGGATACGAAGATCTCCTACCATAACTACACCTACTAAATTGGTGGAAGACTTCTTCCTCACGGCACCGCCTTAACCTTAGCCTATATAATGTAAACTGTCTCCACCAAGAGCGCATCTTGATCCCTACACACACTACGCCTCCGAATCCCTCACACATACACTGCTCTCTCTCTCTCTCCCTCTCCCTCTCCCTCTCTCTAAGCACTGTAAACTCTCCGGAGTACCTTGGTACATTAATAAAGATCGCCGGCCGCCACTGCCATTCAAGAGAGTGGACGTAGGTCATCCGAGACTGAACTACTATAAACCCCTGTGTCGATTCTTTGTTTTCTATTCTCTATTAATTGCTTGGTGATTGTTCTTTGATTGCGACCGTCCGAATACTTGACTGTTGGTCTTGCACGAAGGCAATTTTGTGCATCACCAGAATGAATGAAATTATTCAATCCAGTACATCCTAATACATAATCCAAACATATCCTAAAGGTGCAAAAGAATAATGCCACCTTCACTAAAAATGAGATAAAAAAATCAAATTTAAATAATGTGACAAATAAATAAATTTTAAATATTAAACAAACAAAAATGAAATTAAAAATCACATTATTTAATCTCTATTTTTATCATATTTATTAGTCCATTATTTAGAGGGGAAAAAAGTCAAAAAAGAGAGTTTCATCCAGAAAGTCTGTGACTATTTGTGTGACCTGTGAACGGTAAAAGATACTGAAGGGACATTGTAAAAAGTAATTAATGCACTCGCGTGAGAATGATAAGGCAGATCACGTGGAAAAACAGTAAAATAGAAGTCGAACCGCACAGTGAAGGCTAGGTTCATGATGCCAAGCCGAGTCAAAAAGAGCTCGATGGAAGGAGCAAGAATTCGGTTTCGATA
>JAHQCQ010009771.1:0-16120 GCA_023539305.1 Ilex asprella | reverse complement strand
CAAAACAGTGACACCAAACTGTTACAGTTACACCAAACAGTGACTTCGTTCAAAACAGTGACACCAAACTGTTACAGTTACACCAAACAGTGACTTTATTTTTGTGTATGTTTTAAACAGTTACACTAAACAGTGACACCATACAGAAACGTTAAAACAGTAATTTCAAAACAGTGACACCGAATCTGTTTTTATAACTTGTTTTGAAAAGTGTTACTTGTTTCCTATTTTGAATAGTTTGTAATCTTTGTCGATCAGAAATGGATGCAAATGATAATAATGTTCCTGTTACTACAAATCATGTTGTGCCTGTGATGTCTATCTCTGTACCTACTCATGTGTCTCATGGAGAGAAATCCGAAAAGTTCAACGGGAATGACTTCAAGAGATGGCAACAGAAAATGTTGTTTTATCTCACTACGTTGAACCTTGCAAGGTTTCTTCATGAGGATGCTCCTGTTTGTAGTGAGAATGAGGCTGACCGCCAAGTTGTTGTTGCGGTGGATGCATGGAAGCACTCTGATTTTTTATGTAAAAACTATATCCTCAATGGATTGGATAACACATTATATAATGTGTATAGTACAATCAAGACGGCTGGAGAGCTGTGGGAATCCTTGGATAGAAAATACAAGACAGAGGATGCCGGAATGAAGAAATTCGTTGTGGGCAAATTCCTTGATTTCAAAATGGTGAATTCCAAGACTATCATAAGTCAAGTTCAAGATCTTCAAGTGATCCTACATGAGATTCATGCCGAAGGGATGTTGCTTAGTGAGTCTTTTCAAGTGGCTGCAATTATTGAGAAATTACCGCCAAATTGGAAAGATTTTAAAAATTATTTGAAGCACAAACGCAAAGAAATGAAGCTTGAAGACTTGATCATGAGATTAAGGATTGAGGAAAACAATAGAATTTCTGAAAAGAAAGTGGGTAATCATTCCATGGAGTCAAAGGCACATGTGATTGAAGAGGGATATAAAACCAACAAGAAAAGGAAGTATGTTGGTCAACAAGGGACCAAGGGTGGTGATTCCAAAAGGTTCAAAGGCAACTGCTTTGTGTGCAATAAATCGGGACATCGTGCAAAGGATTGTCGAAACCGTAAAGCACAAGTGAACCACAAGAGGAAGGCTGCTCAAGCCAATATAACCGAGATAGAAAAACTTTCTGAAAATGTTTCTAACATAAGTTTTTCTGCTGTATTATCCGAAGTCAACTTGGTGGGAAATACCAAGGAATGGTGGGTGGACACCAGGGCCACTAGACACATTTGTTCGGATAAGAAGATGTTCTCTTCATATGAAGCAGTTAATGATGGAGAACAACTCCTCATGGGTAATTCCTTCACTTCCAAAGTTGAAGGCAAAGGAAAGGTTATATTGAAGATGACTTCCGAAAAAGAATTTACTCTCAATGATGTGTTACATGTTTCAGAAATTCGAAAGAATCTTGTGTCTGGGTCATTGTTGAGTAAGAAAGGTTTTAGGTTGGTTTTTGAGTCCGACAAATTTGTACTCACCAAAAGTGGGATTTATGTAGGCAAGGGATACATGAGCGATGGGCTCTTTAAGATGAATGTAATGACCATTGTATCTAATTTTAATAATAAGAATACATCTTCTGCTTATATGCTTGAGTCTTCTAATGTATGGCATGGCAGATTGGGACATGTTAATTTTGATACTTTGCGTAAATTAATGAATTTAGAATTGTTGCCTAAATTCAACATTGATGCAAATCATAAATGTGAAACATGTGTTGAATCAAAATTAACTAGATCATCATTTCATAACATTGAAAGAAGTACTGAACCTCTAGAGTTAATTCATAGTGATACATGTGATTTGAAATATGTTCAAACTAGAGGTGGAAAGAAATATTTTGTTACATTTATTGATGATTGCATAAGATATTGTTATGTATATTTGCTAAGGAGTAAAGATGAAGCATTGGAAAAATTTATACATTATAAGAATGAGGTTGAGAATCAACTTAGCAAAAAGATTAAGGCAATAAGGAGTGATCGAGGTGGTGAATATGATACCCCTTTTGATCGGTTCTGTCAAGAACATGGTATTATTTACCAAACTTCTACGCCATATACACCTCAGCAAAATGAAGTTGTTGAACGTAAAAATAGAACATTGAAAGAAATGATGATTGCCATGTTGATTAGTTCAGGATTACCTCAAAACTTATGGGGGAAGCTTTGCTTTCAGCAAATTATATTTTAAATAAATTACCCCACAAGAAGTTAAACAAAACCCCTTATGAATTATGGAAAGGTCGGAGTCCTTCCTACAAATATTTAAAAGTGTGGGGTGTTTGGCTAAAGTGATGGTTCCTATTCCCAAAAGGATTAAAGTAGGACCTAAGACTGTTGATTGTATATTTATTGGTTATGCAATAAATAGTAGTGCATATCGTTTTCTAGTGCATAAATCTGATATTCCTGATATACATGTCAATACAATTATTGAGTCAACAAATGCATCATTTTTTGAAAATGTCTTTCCTTGTAAAAATGCATATGATGGAAGTTCTCTTAAAAGAACTCATGATACTGCAACTAGTGATATAGACCATGAGTCTATAAATAATGAAAGTGAAGAGGCACTTAGACGCAGTAAGAGGGCAAGGACTTCCAAGTCCTATGGTCCAGATTTTTTAACATATTTGTTAGAAAATGAGCCTCAAAGCTTCAATAAAACAATGTCCACTCCTGAAGCACCTATGTGGAAAGAAGCTGTAAGTAGTGAAATTGAATCCATCATGCAAAATCACACCTGGGAATTGGTTGATCTTCCACCAGGGAGTAAACCATTGGGGTGTAAATGAATTTTCAAAAGGAAAATGAAAACAAATGGATCAATTGATAAGTACAAGGCTAGACTTGTAGCTAAAGGTTATAAACAAAAGGAAGGTCTTGATAACTTTGATACATATTCTCCGGTTACGAGAATAACATCTATTCGTATGCTCATAGCTATTGCAGCATTGCATAATCTTGAGATACACCAAATGGATGTGAAAACAGCTTTCCTAAATGGTGACTTAAATGAGGAAATTTATATGGAGCAACCCGAAAGGTTTGTTTCTCCGGGACAAGAGAAGAAAGTGTGTAGACTTGTTAAATCACTTTATGGTTTAAAGTAAGCACTAAAACAATGGCATGAGAAATTTGACAAGGTAATGATGTCAAATGGTTTCACAATTAATGAATGCGATAAATGTGTCTATGTTAAAGACACAAATAATGGATATGTCATTGTTTGTCTATATGTGGATGATACGCTTATTTTAGGTAGTAATAATAATATTATTACAACTACCAAGAAAATGTTGTCCAGTAAATTTGATATGAAAGATTTGGGTGTTGCAGATGTTATACTAGGAATTAAAATTTCTAGAATATCTGGTGGACTTGTATTATCTCAATCACATTATATTGAGAAAATACTTGAGAAGTTCGACAAAGATGAAAGCAGCGTTGCTAGAACACCAGTTGATATAAATCTTCATTTGTCTAAAAATACTGGCCAAAGCATATCACAATTGGAATACTCTCGTATCATTGGCAGTCTAATGTATGTCATGAACTGCATTAGACCGGATATAACATACTCAGTTAGTAAATTGAGTAGATATACGAGTAACCCGGGAGTAGACCATTGGAAGGAAATTATCAGGGTTCTTAGATACCTAAGATATACCCTGAATTATGGATTGCACTATACAAGATATCCAGCTGTATTTGAAGGGTATAGTGATGTAAACTGGATATCTGATATGAAAGATACAAAATCCACAAGTTGATATGTTTTTACACTTGGTGGTGCAGCTGTATCTTGGAAATCCTCAAAGCAAACGTGTATTGCTAGATCCCCAATGGAATCTGAATTTATTGCTTTAGATAAAGCAATAGAAGAAGCTGAGTGGCTTCGCCAGTTTTTAGAGGATATTCCAATATGGCCTAAACCTGTGCCAGCAATTTGTATATACTGTGATAGCCAATCTGTAATTGGTAGGGCACAGAGTGACATGTATAATGGTAAGTCTAGACATATATGTCGTAGACATAATACCGTTAGGCAATTGGTCTCAAATGAGATTATTTCTATTGATTATATAAAGTCAAAGGATAATCTAGCGGATCCACTTACTAAAGGTTTGACAAGAGAGCAAGTAAATTGCATATCGAGGGGAATGAGATTAAAGCCTATGTCACAAGAGTCACCTTAATGGAAACCCAACCTAGCTGACTGGAGATCCCAAGATCTAGGTTCAAAGGGACAACCGAATTATGCGTGATTCAAAAGAAGCACTAAGGAGATAATCTCTCCTACCTATTCCTATGATAAACTAGTGCTGCCTGCAAAGTTTATTAGGGTAAGCTATGCTTTTAATGATTTTTATACCTTGAAAAATCCAAGTTGAATATTACAGGATATTCCTAATAGGAGTCACCTATATGGGTGTGAAAGGGCCGCTTCTATGAGAATCTGTAAAGGCTGAATTCTCTAAAGCACTCATGAAAATCAGGAGTTGTTCAGGGCCAAAATGAACACAATCATGAGAACCAATTGTGTTAGGAAAGAGACTGTGTGAAGTCTATTCGATCTAATTTATTAAACAACTGAATAGTTCAAGACATCACGTTCACTATTTAGCCGGTAAGTCCGATGGGCTTTCACTAGGGAAGGTTCAAGGCCAAAAGCTACCTATCTCGATGCACGATCTTTCTAAAGATGTACTCTCTATAGTTGTCAGCATTATCATTTGCATACTAACAGCCAATTTACCATTCATGTGGGGGATTGTTGGACCAAAACAGTTTTTTGGTCGACTTTGAGCTAAAATTAAAGTGGGACCCAATTATTATTTTGAATAAATTTTTGTGGGTTCATATTCTATTCCGTGAGGAGTATAATGTAGTATATTCACTTGCTCAAATCGAGTAAGAAATGAATGAGAAAATAGGCTCCAAAGTGACCGTCTTGAAAAAGTGAAAATAAAAGAAGTGCAATGTGGGATGTGACACCAATCCCACATTGGTGAAGGAAGAAGCTCAACATGAGCACATATAGTCCAAGTTTGCTCTATGGGTTGGGCCCCAAGGGGTACCACAGTTTTGTGAGCGGAGCGAGCGCCTACATGTCGTTGGTTTGACCACACACGCGCGCGCGTCGCCTGCCCGCCTCGCCACGACCACGACCCGACCCGGCCGGGCTCGGGTGTGGGTATGGGCTTGTCCTATCTTTTTTTGGAGAAAATTCATTTAAATAAATGAATTAATTAAATGATTTTTGCTTCCTTCCAAACCGAAAGGTGTGTCTGTTCATACAAGAACAGTTTACTCAAAGGTGCCTACTGGTTGTTGTCTTTGGTATTTCTGGGTTGTGTCTTTTAGTATGGTGACTGTCCGGAAAGTCACCTAAGTGTCTATTAAATACCCAGATTCATTTACCATTCTGCATACTAGAAATTCAGTCTCCACATTTCGGCATTAAGGCATACAGTCTGCATTTCGGCATTAGGCAGTGCATTTGGAGAATACACAACACAAGTTTGGTTCGCTGGACGGGGAGATTGGAGTGCTACTTCTGCCCGTGTAAAGATCATTGTATCCTGGGAGACAGACGCTCGTGATTCCATAAGCACCGTGTGTGGAGGTGAAATCTGTCTTAATGACATAGTGTCAAGCACTAGCCTTGATCTAATTGAAGTTCAATCACAGTTCCTGGTTTGCAAACGGGTCAGTGTTTATGTTATTTAGACAGTACGTATGTGAAACTGTATGCTGTAACTCTTTCGTAGAAAGCTTGTCACTGTTACTCTTTACTGTCTCTCTTTGCTGTAACTCTTTAGTAAAACCTGTCACTGTAACTCTTTTGTGTAACTCTTTCGCCTGTGTAATTGTTTTGCAATCTATTGTTACTGTTCTGATTTACTTTAAGTTACATAATATCATAAATATCAATAGATGATTTTACTATTTTGGAACACATTTTCCAACAAGTACATCATATTAGTCTGATTAAAATATACCAAAATATTGTTTCTACAATGAAGGTTATACTTACAACCTCTATGAGTAAAAGTACTAGAATTGTGGACATATTTAAGCAGTTTTGTTTACAACATTTGTGGGCTATTATACTGCTAATATGGTTGATATTACAAGAACAATGGGTATTATTATGCAGTAATGGTAAATCTAGAACAAGAAATAAAATTGACTTGAGTCGATTTTACAACATATGTGGGAAATGGTACCAAATTTGTGGACATATTTATAAGTTTAAATGAACTTTTGCCGTTCTTTTGGCACCAATTATGACAATTAAGGATGAATTAACAACACAACTTGAATCCTTGTTGATAAGGTTACTAGATTTTACAACAAATCAGGGTGTAATTACGATTGTTAATAAAGTTACTAGTTTATAGGTACCAATGGATTTTTGATCCGATGGTACTCCAAGGGTTCAAGCTACTTTCCCCCCTCCCCCACCCCCTCCAAAAAAAAAAGTTTAGAGGATAGTTTTATTTTTAAGTTGGTCAATACTACAACAATAGTGGTTAATATTATGAACTTCAAAGTATATGTATAACATCTATTGGGTTCACAATAGTCAGGTTTATGACGAATGTGGTGAATAGGCAAGTCATAGCTTGTACCACCCCAATGGTTAGATTATCATTAAAGAAAAAAATATGTTATTTATGAAAACGTTTACAATATTTGTGAATAAATTACCAGTATTTAAGGTAGATTTACCATGCTTGTGGTTGAGAGTACCAAAGTTGTGGACATATTTACAAGTTCAAAGGAATAGTTACGACTCCTTTGATTAAAATGACCACAAATGTGGGTAATTTTATGATGGTGAAAAATACTTTTATGAAACAGGTGGGAAAAATTTTAACATATGGGGACAGATTTATCAAAAAATAGGATAACTTTATGATATTTAAGGAAAATTTTACTATGGTTTAGGGTTTTATTCTGTTTATTTTGGATAAGGTTACTAGTTTTCTATAAAAAATTTACTTTTAAGTAAATTAATGTTACAACAAAAGTGGTTAATATTACAAACTTAAAGGTAAATATATAACATCTGTGGAATTCATTATAGTGGGTTTTACGAGAATGTGGTGAAATGAGATATTCATAAGTTTTATCACCATAATGGTTAGATTTTATATAACTAAGAAAAATTTATGCCATTTAATGAAAATTTTACAATATTTGTGAATAAGTTACTAGTATTTGAGGTATATTTACCATTTTTGTGGTCCAAAATACTGATTTGTGGATGTATTTACAAGTTTAAAGGATTACTACCTTTATGATAAATTTTATCATAATTGTGGGTAAGTTTATGATCGTGACGGGCATTTTTATGAGACAAGTGGGCTAAATTAAAACTTACGGGGACAAATTTACCACAAAATCGAATAACTTTACAATTAAGGAAAATTTTACTATATTTTAAAGTTATGATTATTTTGGATAAGGTTACTAGTTTGTACGAAAATTTCGCTTTTAAGTTAGTTAATGTTACGATAAAAATGGTTAATATTACAATTTTAACGGTAAATAATAACACCTGTGAGATTCATTATAGTGAGTTTTTTGACAAATATGGTAAAATTGGATATTCATAGCTTTTAACCACCACAATGATTAGATTTTATATAACTAGAGAAAATTTATGTCATTTAATGAAAAGCTTATAACATTTGTGAATAAGTTACTAGTATTTGAGGTATAGTTACCAATTTTGTGGTCCAGAATACCAGATTTGTGGATATATTTACAAGTTTAGAGAAAGATTTACTACTCTTATGGTAAATTTTAACACAATTGTGGGTAAGTTTATGATTGTGCAAAGTACTTTTAAAAAAGGTGGGCTAAATTAAAATTTATGACAGATTTACAACAAAATTGGATAACTTTACTACATTTAAGAAAATTTTTACTACATTTTAAGGTTTTGTTACGATTATTTTGGATAAGGTTACTAGTTAACATATTCATAACTTTTATCACCACAACGGATAATTATGATATTTTTGGTCGAAGTTACCACATTTTGAGAAATATTAACCACATTTGTGGTTAAGTTTACCAGTTTTTTGGACTTATTTATAACTTTAAAGCAAAACTTCTGACTTCGTCATTAATTTTTATGATAACTATGGTGATATTGCGATCATTAATGATGTGTTTACAAAAATAGTGGTTTACGTTAAGACGTTTGCAAAGAAATTGGTTATAATTGAGGTAACTTTACAACGTGCATTGAGAATTTTACCATAGTTTATGGTTTCTTTAAAACGATTATGGACAAAATTATTAGTTTTGAGGAATATTTTACTTGTATTGTGGTTAATATTACAATAAAATTGAGTTTTGCCAATAAAATTGGGTTTTGCCATAAAGTTTTCAGATATTAGGATTGAAGTAAATTGCAATCGATCCCATAATTGAGCGATTGATCCATGTAAAATTCTTGTTGAACCAAAAAGTAAATGATTGATCCTTTATATTAGCAATCGATCATTGTCTTAGAAGTGTTGTTCATCTGAAACTTTGCTATCGATCAGTTATAAATGTGATCGGTCAAAATATTTTTTTTTTAAAGGAACTAAAAATCCAAGCAACGTTGTATATATTAAAGCTCATACCAACCAATCAGGCTGTGACAGCTAGCCAAGCCATCTCCCTCCTCAGATTGTTGTGATTGACCAATGAGAGGAAATGGAGAATAAAGATTTGAAAATTAATAGTAATGAGAAAAAAAAATGTTGGTTTTTATATTAATTTCCTTGTTACAGTGTTTGAGCTTTCTCTATTTACTATTTTCATTTCCTCTATTTGGCCTTTATTTGTTTCATACATTTGTTTTGACGAACCAAATGTTGAATGTCGTTATCATTTAATGGGTTGTGGATGAATGTTTTGATGCGTGCATTGGAGGAGTATTTGTGAATGTTGTGGAGAAGTATATTTTTAGCATAATTTTATAGGTAGTGGCAATATTGGATAATAAGTAGTCATACATATAACAGACGGGTATATTTGAGTTTATTTGTGTCCGCTTATTTATTTGACCTATAGAATATGTGACATTTGTAGGGAAGACTCAAGCCCCTGGACAATCAACCGCAATTTCAACTTTGGCGATATGTCTAATGTAAGATATAATCTATATTGTTGAAAAGTATTAACATTCATTACATTGCGGACATCACAATGTTTCTTATGCGCAGGGGGAAGAAGAGGTTCCATGACTCAAAGGGCGAAGGCTTTAAAATACAATGTCCACCCAGCGCATGGCTATTTTTCTAGTATGACAAATTCTTCTCACGTAGGGTAGTTAAGTTTAATGTTTAGATTCATTATTTGATAATGTATATATTTTTTTTCTTTCCATTACAGTAAGGAACTAGTTGATAGTATAAAAGGAAACAATGATTCTCCTATCACCTAGATTGCAAATGTTTATGGGACACATGATTATTTGTTTATACTTGTAGGCCTAGAAAGTAAGAATGTTAAAGATGGAGAAGGTGATGGTTAACTTAACTGGCATGATTGGTTCAATAGTTAGCATGATACAGATATTTATGGGTGGCTATGCACCCAAAGAATCAAATTGTGAATTCAAACATAATCATGTTGATGTTGGTGACGTTGATGACCAGCAGAATGGTATTGACTTGAATGATAATGTAAACGATGAATGTCTTAATAAATGGATGTGGATTACCTGTTTTGGACACCCATTGTTGCTATTCGCATACCACTACCAAAATTCTTCCAGTAGGCACAATAGAGGCCACTTTCAAAGGCCATCGTGGGTTCCAAACACAATCTAAGAGATTCTAAAATGAGGCCAAACAAATATGTGATGTCACTTTAAGAACAACCAGAGGTATAACAACGAAAATGCCATGACGTTACTTATTTGATAATGTTTCATGACTTCTTTTTTCACTTCCAATACAAAATAATGGGGGGAAGAAGGAGGATAAGAAAGAGGGTAAGGGGAAGGTGAATAATCTACAGGAAAACACTCAGCTAAGTGATGAGCCAACGCATACCCATTTACTGTCTAAGGTTAGAACATCATATTCAACACGAATACATATACATGTATACGTTTTATTTGTCATTGCACACATCGGTGATGACAAGAATGGTGATGAAAGAAAAGAAGTGATTGATGTGAACAAGACTCTGCATAATCCTGCGAACATACTACAATTGCTTTGTCATATTGCATCAATTGCTAAAATTCATAAGGTCCATTTTTTTATATTGTTGCATATGTGACAACTTTGAATGCCAGTTAACACCAGTATTATTTAAGAAAATTTCAGTTTGTGTATTCCACCATCTGTTGTGGAGTTTGCACCCATAGAGATAATCTATCCTAGAGTATGCATCTGTTGTGGAGTATGCAACTTTGAATTCTTGATCTTCTCACCACCTTTTTTCACTGTCCCTCTCATCTTGTAATATGAAAACTGCAGAAGGTCTAGGCCCAAGTTTGCAGGGTGGATCTCACCTCAATGGATAGCTATACAAAGTTGGCCCAGCTAAACTGCTATGGATCACTTTTTTTAGGGCCCATGGTTGCATGATGGATGCAGTTAACCATAAACTGACGGTTTGGGTGGAGAGGTGAGAGGTCGATAGTTTTGGAGGATTAGAGTTACCTCTTGTGATGGAGTTGAATCTAAGTGGAGATCCAAACCCTGAGAGGCTGTCAACTCTCCAATATGCTTATTTTCTAATCCTTACTAATCTTCAATGTAACGGTGACACTACATTATCACGTGATGTTATCATCTAATAAAAAAAAAACAAATACACAAAACGAATCCCACTAACCATCATCCAACAAATAACACATTGGATTAGTGGGGTTTACTTTGCCCACATGTAGACTTATTATTGAAAGGTGATTCTACGAGACAATAATGATACAGTGACACCGTTATATTAAATATTTACTCCTTGCTCAAGCCGAGCTTCCATCTCTTCATGAAGTCTCACTTACCCATGCATCCTGTATTAATATTGCCAATACATACCACTACTGACATGAAAGCTTTTCATAAATGCTAAGCCAACACCTTCAAGGGCAAGGAAGACATCTAGTGGCTGGGTTTCTAGTTCATTGGCTGCAGATTTATATCTCATGTACGTTTCTTACACACTTGACAGTTTTCTGTGCCCTAAGCTCAAGGACAAAATATGATGCCAAATCTAGGTGTCCATTTAATTGGGTCGAATTTTCTTCCTACGGTGTTGAAAAATTAAACCAAGGGCGTGAAGCGAACATTTATAACTATTTCACCTATTTCTTATTATGACGACTATGTTGGCGTGGTGGAAATGAACAAATACCGAAAAAAAAAACACTTAATACATAATATTACAATTATTTTTCTATTTTGGTTTAGGATAAAAAAAATACTTAATACATAAAAAAATAGTACAATTACTTATCAATTACTTACATGAAAAAATACTTAATACAAAATACTTATCTATTTTGGTTTAGGATAGATAAGTATTTTAAGGAGCATACTTAGAGAAGTACAAAAAAAAATCGAAGAGAGGAATACAATTACTACATAATATTACAATTTTGAATTTGAATTCTCAATTTATTAAATCACAACAACTGTCAAGATTGATTCAATTTTTATCTATTTTAATATAATAATATTAAAATGATCCCCAAAAAAAAATTCGCTCAAAAATATAATATTCTCTGCACAATCTTTAATACCAAACAACTCCACCAGTCTACACCTACTTCTCTTTCCTCTATCTCTCTTTTATTTTCTCTCTGATCACTTTAATTTTAATTTGTGTAATTATAGAAAAAAAATATATCATTTAAAGTATAAATATTAAACGATCAATACTCAATTTTTAATATTGTAGAGAGTCTTTAAGTACGGAGTTATTGCTAATTTTTCAAACTAAGTTAGAAATTTTGAGAGCTTATAGAGAGGATGGTAGCCCTAGATTCATCACTGAAGCCGAAGCACAAGATATGTACCTAATGCTATGACTAACATATAAATATGTATATTAATTCTCACACCATGCTACCAAGTTCTAATTTTGCCCCTTAGTATCATGACAGATTAATACCTTGTTCAATTTCACTTTCTTTTTGTCGATGTTCATTTGCATTGTTGTTTTTTTTGCATCTTTTTATCCTACGCATATTTTTCTGTGTCACTTCATTTTGTGCTTGTTTTCTCGTCCATTACTTGAGACGTTTAATTTTTCGTGAACTCCTCCTATCATGAATATTTCGCACATTGATTTATTCCGTGCAATTTTTCCTTACCACATTTTTAGCATGTTGATTTAGTTCATGCAATCTTTGTTTCTTATAGTTAGTCTTGCCTTGTAGAAATGGTCTTATGTCATGCTGATTATTATTGTACATTGCTATTGTATTTTTATAATTTTTCCAAAAAAAATATTATAAAAAAGGGGAAACTACTTTTTGACAATAATTTCATGACAGTATTGTAATTTTTTAAACTATGTATTGGGATTTTTTTTTAATGTATTGGGAATGTGAGTCACTCGAGCAAATCACATAATTTTTAGGGTTTACTTATTTGTTCCAAAAAATAAAATAAAATAAAATAATTCAAGAATGTGTAGATATTAGGGTGTAATTTGGACGGGTCAACTTTAAATTAATCCTAGTTCACAAAAAGTTAATTTAATCTGAACTTAGGAAGAAAATACTTAGTATTTGAATAGAATTTTTCAATATTCATTTTTAAGTTTGAGCAAAAAATACTAACTTGATTTAAATTAGTCAATACTCAAGTTGGAATTTCAAAACTCAACCCGAAATCTTTTTGAGTGCACTAATTCATATTCAACTTGAATGAAACCACAATTTCAGTTTAAATTATATAATCCTACAATTGAATTTGAATTTAAACTGCGAAATCAAATCTCGAATATTAACTCGAAAAAGGAATTTGAATAGCTAACTAAGGACATTACTCGAGTTGAGTGTTCACGTTAAAGATTGAGTTGTAATTGAAAGTTTTATAATGAGAGTTGATCCTGAATTGATTTCTCCAACTAGCCCATCCTCTCAAGCTATTTGTAGACGTAAAAACATAGGAAAATAGAATTGTATGTAAGTCGATAAGAATCGTAACTATGTGTGTCATAGACACACGTATGTAGTCACACGTATGGGTGGATTGTGGGATACCATGCGCAATACACGATAGAATATATATATATATAGTTCACCTTATTCTTGATTAAAAAATTCGAAGGAAAATATTCCACCACTGTGACGACACTAGTTTTATTTTATGTCCTGAAAAAAGACCTAACAAATAATGGTAGATATGCAAAGCAAAGGGCCCCCTCTTCACCTATCTTCTTGCCATTCTTCCAAATCTCTCTCTCTCTCTCTCTGCGTGTGAATGACAAAAGGAATGCCGCACGTTAAGGGTTTGCCTTAATATGGATAAGATCTCCACTTCAACATTTTGAAAGAATAATTATTGTTGACATCATGTTTGTTCAATTTGGTGCTAGGAAAATGTTTCTTTTGCATTTATATATCAATATCAATGGACAACTTGTATAAGAAAGAGTAACAACTCGGAAAGGAGAGAGGGAAAAAAAGAAGAAGAAACATCATAGAAAGTTCCTTCTGATAGTAATTAAACACTTTCAACAACATTTCCAAGAGACCGATGCGCAAGTTGAAAAAAAAATATTTTTTCTTTTTAAAAAAAAAGATTAATTGTACTTGATGTCCCTAAAATATGAAATTTGTCTCATTTTGGTCCACAATATTTCAATTGCATCATTTTAATCTCTGAAGTATTAAAAATATTTCTATCAAAATTATTTTTTGTCCATATTTAACTATTACATGATAAGTTTATGATAAAAAATCGTTAGCAATCTGAACGTTGTATGCTTGAAGGAACATACATAAACATATTTAATATTTCATGGACCAAAATATTATAATTGAAATATTGAGAACGAAAATAAGACAAACCCCATATTTTAGGGATCCTCTATTACAATTAACCCCAAAAAAATTAATGAAAGATTTTTAATCTTTAAACGGGTGAAGTACAACTTCTATAATCTTATAAGGGATAAAGTATCATATAAAATAAACAACAAGGTTGATAATATGATTTATTATATTATCATATAAATTAATGACTAATAGGAAATAAAAAACATTAAAACTAAGATTTGTGGGGACCTCACCACAAATCTTCCTACCCCTTTAAAACTCATATAGAGGTAGATCCATAATAAGTGCCAAAAAATAAGGTGACCCATTTCATTTTTTAAATAATAAAAGGGCAAGCATGCAAATTAGCACTCGTCATAATAAATTCTGATTGGTTCATTATAATATGAGTTTTTATTTTTATTTTTTGGGTCAATGTTTATGAAAAACGACTTTGAAATAGGACACATAATAAAATATGTTAATGCTCTGCTGTACCTCGTGGTCCACTTGCCTGCTAGTGGGATGTCACTTTTTATTATAGGTAGGCTGGTCGCATAATAAGAATATATATATATATATATATATATATATAGAGAGAGAGAGAGAGAGAGAGAGAGAGAAATGCTATGGACACATGTGAAACATGCGTGTCTCTAGAGGTAGTTGCACCTTTACACATATTGCAACTACTCCACCAAAAATCATTGTCAAAATAAATAGGTTTTATAATTTTTACATGCATGTTTTTGTCAATCTGACACAATTTTGGCATTATACTATTGACTAAGAGTTTAGTTTTAACAGGTTTGAGTCATAAATAAGTTGATTAGGTCAAACTTGTTTAATGAATTGATTAATAAGATCTAATTAAGTACGACCCGAATACTTGAGTGTACAAGATTGTGTATAACTTATATATTACACGAATTTGATACTACATGGTTATAAATGAATCGAGTATGAGTTCAAGAAATTTTAACGTGGTAAGACATCGATCACGTATTAACCCGCTACGACAAAATCCATTACTAAGCCTAAGAACTAAACCATAGATAGGAATTATATATTGTAAACACACTGATATTAATGAACCAAGTTTTTTTTGTAAAAATATTTATATTATATAATATTTGTGTAATGCTATACTTTAATGTAGGACCCATCATATACCATTTTGTATAAATTTAAATCGTGCCTAAAATTATTTAGCCTCGTGAATTGTGATATGATCACTTGACAAATTTTACATCAAAAAACACCACCATCCCCACCAACCACCTCACAAAAATAAATAAATAAAAACTCCCTTGCTTTTATCTAGGAAAATACTATATATCTTAAAAATTTTAATTCAAATTTGTATCTCAAATGAAGGAGAATTGTTAGTTAAATATGTGTCATTAATTTTTTTAAATGAAACTCACTAATTTAATGATTCCTTTTAATTTGAAATATAAATTTAGATTACCATTTAAAATACATAATATTATTCTTCTGTCTATCTAACTACAACATTGATAGCTGTGGAAAATGAATTGGTTTTGGTGACTTGGAGCGTTGACTGCATCATTCTTCCCGCCAGAAAATGGGGACCAAACAGAACATGAACCCGGCTCTTAAACTTCAACCTAGTCCAACAAGTACGAGAAAATATTCAGTGATATTATAGGATAATATTGATATAATATTATTAATTAATAATAACAAAATAAATAAGTTATTGTGTCTGACTAAAATTAATAACCAAACCTTCATATAAGCAAATAACTACTCATTTTTACTCAAATAAAGTTCATCTTACTTATTTAATGTTTTATTAATAGTTGATGATACCACGCCAGCATTGCCGATATGATTATCACTGTTGCATTCAATATTTAATCCACATGTACAAGCGTTTGGCAAGAACCTGATAAATGAGTTAATTTATGATTAAAAACGAATAACACGATTAATTTCTACTATTAGCAAAAATAGATATTTTATTAGTTTCTTTACATAGTAGAGTATAAGTTGTTGTTTATATTTGCTCTAATATACTTCACCTTGTACTA
>JAHQCQ010009770.1:0-16139 GCA_023539305.1 Ilex asprella | reverse complement strand
AAAAATACAATGATAAAATATGTATTTATATATGTATTTTAAAAATAAATAAATAAAGTTAAAAATAAATAAATTTAAAAATTAAAAATATATTGTTCCCATTTAATTATGGGTGAAAATTTTTAATTAACACGATTCAAACTCGAGACGAATTTTATAACATGAACTTGATTAACTCGAACACGAACACGACACAAAAATAAATATGTCAACTTGTAACTCGACATGACACAATTTGTTAAATGAGTTGAGTTAGGGATAACGAATGTTCGATACAAACCCGTAATGACTTAACACGAATCTGATACGATACAACTCGATTGTCACCCCTAATCTTAGCCAACACAAAAAAAAAATAGTCATTTTTATTTTTCATCTATCTAATCAAACACAAAGAAAGGAAAGTGCATCATTCCTATTTTCCTTCATTGAATGATAGAAAATATATCTCTCTTACTTTCCATCTTATTATTTTTCATTCTTCCTCCCAAACGGAACATAACTCCACTCTTCATGTCCGATTCTAGTTATCAACTGTTAACTCTTTAGCGTTTCTGAATTTTTGGAGTGCATATTCGAGTCATCGGCTTTGAGATTCGGTGATTTTTGACTTTCAACACATACTACGTATAAATTTACATGACACACGACAACTCATAAATCGTGAAAAACACGTGCAGCGTGAAAAGTACTATGTCCATCAAAACAAAAGAAAAATCAATTGTGTGACTTCAATCCTTGAAATTTTCATTTTTTACTATTTTGGTCCAATAAAAAATAACGTTTTAAAGTGATTAATGATGTGGTCACATGTATCTCACGTTATCATACTTGAAAGATAATCTATGTTAATCAATCCAAACTATCATTTTTGATTAATAGAATTTAGAACCCAATTAATAGAAGAAAATATTCAATATAACAGTGACACTACGTAATCACCACCATGTGATTTTACCATTCAATAAAAAATTTAACAAGTGAGCTAGTAAATCTCACACAATTTCGTAATCACCTCTGCATGCAATATAATAACCACCCAATATATAGAAATACGGTTTACTTTGTCAATTTGGTGATTTCTTACTAGATGATGACATTACATAATTTTGATGACGTAGTATCACCATTACATTAATTATTCACTCAATTAATTACATATGCACAAAAATGACCAGACAATAAGTTAAATATTGTGCACTATGTGCATTTGAAGATGCAACGAAATGCATATGCATTTGAATAATGGCAGCACAAGAGACTAGGAAAAGTCTATGGTACCGACAGGCCAAAAAACGGTGTAGTGTTTTCTTTAAAAAGCAAACGGGCAACTGGCTTTCGATTTTCTAAAAAATTAAGCAAAATAACTTATGATCAATCATTTTGGTATGTGATCGATCAAGAACGAGAAATTTTCTATCATTGATTCCAGAAATTTAGGTGAGCTTACAACATCTGTGGGTAGTTACAAAAAGTTGAAGTAAAGTTACAATGTCATTATGTGAGGCTACAACTACTGATTGTGGTAGTTGTAACTTTCAAATAATGTAACCACCATTTGTGTTAAATTTGATGGGTCAAGTTCAAATGGTTCAATCTACATGAAAAGCTCAATCTCAATTTAAGTCACACTAACTCAAGACAAGTCCAAGTTCAAGATGAAGATCAAGTCTGATCCAGCAGGAAGTCCTCCTCCGACTGAATAGGGGCACGAGGGAAAGAAAGACAGGATACGAAGACATTCTACCATAATTGTATTTACCAAAAAAGTGGAAGACCTCTCTCTCACGTCACCACCTCACCGCCTTACCCTAACTGTATAATGTAAGCTCCCTCAACATTGAGAGCACGCCTCCGACGCCTCTGAAACCTATACACATCCCCTACACTCATCACTCTCTCTCAAAGCACTGTAAACTCTCCGGAGTACCACCATTCATCAATAAAGAACACCGACCACCGTTGCCATTCTTGATAGTGGAATAAGTCATCCGAGACCGAACTACTATAAATCTCTATGTTTACACTTTATTTACTGTTTTATCATTGATCTGTTCATTAATTGTCTGTTTACTGTTCATTAATTGTGTCTTCTGATATACTCAATTGTTGATCTTGCACAAACACCAATTTGTGCATCATCAAAACTTATAACTACCCAAGGGAAAGTTATCACCAACTACTGATGATACAACTCTTTTTTTGTTGAGTGTGTCACTATTTGATCTCACTGTATTACGTATGTGTGTGTGTATATGTGTGTGTGTGTGTGTGCGCGCGTGTGTGTATATATATATATGAAATTTTAAAATTCAAATAATACACAAATATCAAAAGAAATCTTGAAAGTCTCACATTCTAATCTTGAAAGTCTCACATTCAAATAAATATGCACTATTTATGGTAGGGGTAATTATGGAATACATTTTAGAAAAAAAATTAAAAATGTTTTAAAATGTGTATTTATTAACAATTATTTGATGAAAAAGATGACTTAAAGGAGGATAAGTTTGGAAGTAGTACTTAAAACCAAATAAGTTTTGAAAAAGGTACTCACATCCCATTATCTCTTCATTTATTTACTCACCTGATAAATCTCAAACCCTAACCCCCCTTGATCGAGCAAGTTTTCAACAATAGATCGCAGCAGTTTTACAACACCCATTCCAACATCGGGAGCCGTTGTATTAAAGCTATCAACCATCGTGATTTGTCCGAGAATAAGTAGGAATTCTTACCAATTTACACATCATTCCTTCTACATCCAATCAAAAAATCTCCAGCCCCTTTCTCCCATCAATATCCTCAAGATCCATCTTGTTATCAATGGATTTTTTTCGTTTTCCTATGTTATTTTAACCATGTTGATGGCGGCAGGAACAATGGGACCAGGTATAAAGAAGAAGGCTATGAATACCCGCAATAAGAAAGTTGTTAATGCCCAGAAGAAGAAAGCTATTAAAACAGTTAAGAGTTCAATATGTGAAACAATTTTCAACAACAAAGATGCGAAAAAGTTGTATGAAACTTGCTTTTGTCATCACCCTTTGTTATTGGAATGAGGCATTTCATTGGGAGAGTTAGGTAATATAGATTGTCCTAGGTTTTTCGTTATAGAAATTGGGATAGCAACTTTGAAGTTAAGAAGGATGAGAAAGCATATGATAGCGTAGTGAGGTTATTTTATGCAAATATACATGACTTTGATAAGGCTTGTCACACTTTTAAGTCTATAGTTAGGGGTAATACCATTGTATTTCATTATAAGAAGAAGGAAGAAGTCCCTAGTTTGAAAGTGGTTCTTGAGAACATTTGTAAAGTGCTTGTTGAATGGGTGGATGACAATAGCAAAATAGCTTAAAAAGACCTTTGTCTAACTTACAAAATAGTTGCTTGTAACATTGACCCCAAAGTACAACAGAAATTGGATATGACCGAGCTCAACTCTTATATGCATTTGGGAATGGGGTATATATTGGCCTTCCCCGTTACACACTCAACCTTTTTTTTAATGCATGAATTGCATGATAGCAAGCGAAGTCTTCACTTCCAATTTTGATTTCAAAGATTGTCAATTTCTATGGAGTTAAGATTTAACCTGGCGATTCGAATAGTGTTTCCATGAGTATGATAAACAAGGTTACATTAAAAAAAAAAAGGGTGGGGGCATGCTAGGCTTACACACCATGCCAATAATGCGTTGTTGTCCCACTCCCAATCTCAAACTGCTCCTAAGAAAGATGGCAAGGGTCTAAGTAATTCTCCATTCGACATGAATATCCTTGGAGAAAAGCTTGAACAAATATTGACTCACCAAAGGAATATGACCTCATAGTTTAAGGCCTTTGAAGAATACACAAAAGGATCTTTCAAACAACTGGAGAAAAAGATTAATGGTTTTAAAAGGTATTTAAAGAGTACACAGAGAAGTAATAAGTGATGGGTTTGCATGAAAATTTATTGTATATGGATCCAATCTTATGTACATGGGTTTATATGTATATAATTGTTTTGGACCATTTTGCAATTGGTGACCTTGATAATTGATTGTGCGGTGTTTTGGTGAACAGAATGTTGAAAAAAAAATAATAAACATGACTTTTCATGTTCTAGGAGTTATTTTTATGCATTTAGTTTTTTGTATTAGTGGGTCATTAATTTGGTATTAGTGGGGGACAAAGTAATTGTGGTATTTTAATTCTCCAAGTAATGGAGGAGTGGGGTCTTTATTATTTTTATAATTGCATTATGTAGTGGGGTTATTTTGTAGGTCATGTGTTATATATGAGAGTCTATATATATGCTATGTAATACACCAATTTGGATATGAGTGAATAACAAGAGTTCTTCCTATCTTCAATAGTCTCTTCCAAAATATTATTTTTTGTGAGTGTGTGATAGTCCTCTAGATTCCAACACAGAATACAACAAAGCGACTTCCTATCAATTACCAACAAAGTAGGTAGATAATTTTGTAAGTTTTCATCCAAGTCTTTATAGTCCGACAATTCTACGTCAAAAACTATCAGTTGATCCTCTATAATATCTAGGATAGCTTGTTCGGGATCGAGATACTTTTTCTTTGCATGTTCCACTACACTGAAGCACTCTAACCACTCACATTTGTTGAATTTCTCTCTCGAGTTTGTTAATAACCTTATCACAATCGAGTGTTGTGTTAGCGGATAAATCTGTGGAGCATGCTTTTGGCACCCTTATGTCATGCCATTGACAAAACACTTCTAGCTGACATCTTTTGTCAAACAATTTTGGCTACTGCAACCCATTGTTCAGAAGATTGTGACCATTTGGTAATCGATTGTGGGGTTGACCAATCAGTATGTGTCCTAGTTTACCCAAAGGAGTATTAGTGTTGATTGGTGAACTGACAAACTCTCATTTTCTCTCTACCATTTGTTGCTTGTAGGATTAATATAGCACCCTGATTAGGTAATTTTGCTTTGTTCTAGAGGATCCATCTACAATTATCTAATTGTCAACATTTGAAAGTATTTTGCACTTGCATGATTTTGCCTTCTTTCTCGCCCTTGGCATTATATTATTCACTGTATGGGAGTGGATGTGAACTAAATTGCATTCATGTTGTAGGTGAAACCTAGTATGCCATCAATTGTTGTTATTGTGATCCCTCAATGTATGGGCGTTGTCCACGATCCAGGTTCAAAAGTGTATGTTTGACACTAAAATAGTTGTCCAGTTAATGGGGTTAATGTTTTTTTCAATTATGGTATGTGGAAAGCCACTGATAGGAACTACTCCCCCTGGACATTGCTTAATGAAGGATCTATGTATTATCAATGAACACTTGAATCAAAGTCATAGAAACCATCCTAAACCATCAAAGAATAAGAAAGCATTGAACCAATGTCATAAGCAAAATAATAACACAACAAAATAGAAAAATAGAACATACAAGATTTACGTGGTTCGGCTCAACAAGAAAGATTACGTCCAGGAACGAAACATAGCGGTAAAATTTCACTATTAAGGGTTACAGATTACAAAACGTTCCTGAAATAAAGGCAACAAGAGAACGTCTATCTACTACATCAATATTACAAGATTAATAGTGCCAACAATCTTCTTCAACCAATATTGGCTTTCTCAAAGAAGACCCAAAAACAAATAGACCAGACCCAATTTATCACACACACCAAATTGTTGTCATTGAGCTCTTCAATATAGCTGAACGTCTAAGGCCAATATCCAAATGGAAATGATGTGTCCACCAAAACTTTTACCAAATTTTTGATTTCCAAATGATGTGTCTCATTGATAGTCATTGGATGGTTAGTGATAGTTTAGAATCTACTGATCCAATGATTTATATTTATTTGGGATTCAAAAGTTGGTAAATAATTTGGTGGATGTAGCACTGCTGATATCCAAAAGACTTCTATATGTAAAAAATATTTCATGTAGTCAAAGTCTTAATAAATAAGGAAGTCTTCATGTCTTGACCCAACCAAAATTTTTCCCAATTAAATAATTAAACAAACTTTTATTGAAAGACAAAGACTCTTGATCCTTATCCAAAGTGTCCAACTATTTCTTGAACTCTTACTAGGATGGATTTTAACACAAACACTAATGCCATAAATTTATTTGGATTCACAGACTAGGAATACAAGTCATCATAAAATGTATATGCAGATTATTTTGAAAAATATATATCAAACATTCTTTGCGCTAAGAATTTTACATAACCCAGAATTTTTAATTATCAGTTCATTACCAAAATTACATTACAGAGGTGCTACGTAGCAGAATCATCACCTTGAAGGTCCACAACGTTCCCCAGAACAATATCATATTTTAGAAGCGTCATGTCTCCCCTGTTAATTTATCTAGTGGACGTGATGTAGACTAGGAAGGAAGAATTAGGGATGAGAAGAGAAGAAGAAAGGGATAAGAAATAAAAAAGAATTTGAGGAGGAAACAATATTAGTATTCAATAATAATCAAAGTATGCCAAAACAAATACCATATCCCCTATATATATAAGGAGAGCACAAACCTTAAAATAAATAAATAGTCAAAATGAAAACTAAGCCCTTGAAAAAAAAATGACAAATAACTCATAATCCCTACGTGTGCGCCTAATATAACGAAATATAATTCGATTTCTATCATTTCTTCCAGCTAAAAAGAACACGTCTCCGGAGAGATACGATCATGATAATGCTCTAGAAGATCAGGGTCAAGTCGACGAAACTCCTCAATAATCCATAAAGCATCCGTCTCTAGACGATCTCTCCTCCGAACAAGATAAGGACAATATCCTCCAATGAAGGAGCCTACAATCTGATCGTCAAGTACATCTGCAATATGGTCATGCAGTTGTGGTGGAAACAATGGAAGAATAGGAACTATAGGTGATGCTGATGATGAAGCAACTCCATCTATAGGAACACTTGCTGGCAACATAGGAGGCTTAAAAATACCATGATAAGGAAACAAGTCCTCCACATTGAAAATAGGACTAATACTCATATTCTAAGGTAAGTCAAGGTAATATGCATTAGGTCCAATCTTACGAAGAATACAAAAAAGGCCAGTGGCTCGAGCATGTAACTTTTTGAAAGAATTTTTAGGGTAACGTTCAGGACGCACACGAACCATGACATAATCTTCCACAGTAAATTCTTTATTCCTATGGTGAACATCTGTAGCCAATTTATAATTTTCATTACTTAATATAATTTTTTATCTTATGTCGTCATGCAAGTCAGGAATATGCTGGGCAAAAGCTTTGGTTGAGTGTAAAGGGCAGGAATCAAGAGATAAAGGTAATAAGTCAATATGCTGTCTAGGGGAATGGCCATAAACAATCTCAAAAGGGGATCTACCAAACGACCTGTTGACGGAGTTATTTTAGGCAAATTCAGCAATAGGCAACAACAAATCCCAACTTTCCATCTTCTCACCCACTAGACACCTAAGAAAATCTCTCAAGTTACGATTGACAACCTCAGTTTGACCATCAATTGGGGAATAAAAGGCAGAGAAAAACTTAAAACTAGTCCCAAAGAGTTTTCAAAGTGTCTTCCAAAAATAACTCACAAACTTGACATCCCTATTAGACACAATGAAAATAGGCAACCCATGTAGTCGGACGACCTCTCGAAAAAATATATTTGCTACATGTGAGGCATCAACAGACTTAGTGCAAGGAATGAAATGGATCATCTTAGAAAATCAATCCACGACAACTAGAATGGAATCATGATTACGGGTTGTTTTAGGCAATCCTAACACAAAGTCCATACTAAGTTCTCTCCATGGAGTATATGGAACTGGTAATGGTGTGTACAGCCCAGTGTTTTTTTTCCTAGCCTTTGGTAACTAACAAGTGCGACATTGTGACACTATCCTAATAATGTCACGCCTCAAAATGGGCCAATAAAACCTATTTTCAACAAGTGCAAATGTCTTATCCCTACCAAAGTGACCTGCAAGACCTCCCACATGTAATTCTCAAATCAGGAAATCCCTAAGTGAAATACGAGGAATATATAAGCACGACCCTCTAAACAAATAAACATCTCTAAGGAGGAATTCAATGTACTCATGATGGTTACCAGCTTGAACATCCTGAAAAATGATGTCAAAGTCAGAACAAGAGGCATACTCATCTCTAATCCTGTCAAAGTCGATCACATGAACACTCATAGTCTATAAAACAGCAACTACACGGCTAAGAGTATCCGCAGGCTTGTTTTCATTGTCCGCTCGGTGGTAAAGAACAAAAGTATATTCTTGAAGGAACTCAACCCACCTAACGTGCCTAACACTCAATTTTCTCTAGGAGTGAAGGCATTTCAATGCCTGATGATCATAATATAATACAAACTCATATGGCAATAGATAAGACCTCAAATGGCTGAGAGCTTTTATCACAACATAGAACTCTTTGTCATATGTAGAGTATCGTTGTTTAGCTTCATTGAGCCTTTCGCTGAAGTAAGTAATAGGATGACCCACTTGAATCAAAACTCTACCTATCCCTACAATGCATCACAGGTAACCTCAAATACCGTAGAAAAATTTGGGTGTCCAACAATGGGTGCCTCTGTCATCTTGTTCTTAGCTTCTGGATAGGCTCTAGTTGTAGCAAGAGTCCATTGAAACTCCACTTTTTTCATGCACTCTATGATGGGAGCCATAATGGAACTAAACCCCTTAATAAATCGTCTATAGAAGGTGGTCAAACCATGAAAACTTCGAACCTAAGAAATTATTCTTGGCACTGGCCAATTCCTAATAGCATGAATTTTCTCTGGTTAGTTGTTATACCAGCGCAGAAATAACAAATCCAAGAAAAAGCACATGAGTTTGTATAAAGGAGCACTTCTTAAGGTTTGCATAGAATTTTTTCACATGCAATGTCTAAAAATCCTGTCGAAGATGATCCAAGTGCTCTTCTTTAGATCAACTGTAGATCAGGATGTCATCAAAATAGACCACCACAAATTTCTCTATGAAAGGACGCAATATCTGAGTCACAACCCTCATAAATATGCTAGGTGCATTAGACAATTCAAAAGGCATGACCAATCACTCATAAAGTCCAACCTAGGTTTTAAAGGTGGGTTTTTATTCATTTTCTGGTCTAATTCGGATTTGATGATAATCACTGCACAAATCTATTTTGGAGAACCAAAGTTCACTGGCCAAAAGGTCGATAATATCTTCAAGTCTCGATATAGGAAGTTGATACTTGACTATAATTTTGTTAATGACACGGTTATCAACACACATTCTCCAAGAGCCATCTTTCTTAGGGGTCAACAATGCAGGGACAGCACATGGACTAAGAATATGACGAACAAACCCTTTTTGCAAAATTCCATCTACTTACCTTTGGAGTTCAGCACGCTTAGTGGGATTCATACGATAATGGGGAAGATTAGGCAACTGAGATCCTGGAACTAAGTCAACAACATGTTGAACATCTCTCATTGGTGGCAACTCATTGGGTAGTTCCTCAGGGATCACATCGTCGAACTCTCTCAATAGACTATCAACCTCAGGCAAAAGATCATCCTTAGATTCCAAAGGACTTTGAAAAACTTCTTTGACAACTAGAGCTACCACTATGCCAGACTTTCTTCTCTCTTTTTCAAATTCTCTGTGGGTAAAGATGTGAAAGTTTTTCTTGTGAATTTTCTAGGAAGATGACCTATGCTTTGAATTATTACCTTCTGAGGGTTTTGTAGTTTTTAACTTGATGGTTTTCCCTTTGTGATTAAAAACATAGGTATTGTCCCTCCCATAGTTTGTCACATCTAGATCAAAAAGTCACGAGCAACCTAATAAGACATGAGCGACATCCATGGGTAAGAAATCACATCATATATGATCTGAATAGTCACCCATCTGAATAGGCACCAAACATCTCTGCGAGACTGGCAAGGAGGTCTTGTCAACCCATGCAACCTTGTAAGGTTGTGGGTGTGACTCTAGCTTAAGCTACAAAAGAGCTACAGCCGACTTAGAGATGACATTCAATAACCTTCCCCTATCAATGACGACCTTACAAACTTGACCCCCACATTGGACTAAAGTGTGAAAAATGCTGGTGCATTTCCATACTTCTGTGCCTGAAGGGGTGGATAAGATACATCTCATTACACTGATACAGGTGTCATCATTTTTTTATTCTTCCTTACCTTCATCTAGTAACTTTAGGGGTTCCTTATCTAAAGAATCAACTTCTTGGTCAACATTCTCTCCATCAAGTGAATTCCCTAACTCCTAGTTAATGGTCAAGGTACGCTGAGAGCACTGTGAAGCAATATAACCCTTGTCCTAACAACGGTGACACTCTATGGAAGAACGATCCTGACGAGAACCCATGAGTGTAAAGACTCAACCCCTAGTGGCATTACCTCTCGAGTTGGGGTAAATGTTACCCCTGGATGTCATAGGCCCTGACTAGGGGACGCCTCGAGACTTATCAAATGGGACTAAGCTCAATAGTTGAGACTCTCTAGTCTGAGAAGGCATATGGCATTGAAAAGTGGTATTTTTCAATCTCTAAGGCTTTATAATATGCTTCCTCAACCATTTCAGGAGAGTATAAGTTAATCCCTCTCTTAATCTCAAGTCTCAAACCATTAATAAATTTTGTAATTGTTATCCAAGGCTCTTCCTTTATGTTACATCTCATAAAGAGCTCTTCAAATCTCGCAAGTTAATCAGTCACACTCGAGGTCAATTGACGCAAGTTCATCCACTTGTCCAAGAGTTGACGTTTATAGTAACTAGTGAGATATTTATCTCACAATCTTTGTTTCATCTCAGCTCATAAAGTAATCGGTTGTCCCTCGAAGCGTTCTCTAGTTGGACTCCCTGTCAATATCTCTTATCCGAACCAACGAGTTTTATTTTTGGAAAAACGAACTCGATGGTGGTCAGACATATCATACCATTAAAAATAGTCATCTATTTCATCCAACCAATCTAAGAAAACAACAAGATCTAACCTACCATCAAAACTAGGACCATCCACTTTGACTCTTTTTGTGATATCCCTAGATTCTTCGTGGACATGTCTATGTCGATGATTATGGTAACGCAGAGGCGGAGGCTTATGCTATCTTACACGTGGTTGAAAAGGCTCATGATAACCATCCATACCACCCGTTGTTGAATAGTTAGACACGACTACCTCAGCAGGATCCTCTTAAAAATTTCTACCTACGATTCATCCAAAAACGATATTAAGAGGTGGCCTCCTATCTGAACACTGAACTCAGCTCCCCTGAGATTCCTACGGAGTGGGTAGGACATTTTGACATGAGCAACTAGGATCTATTGGGAGAGGCAGATGCCTAACTTGGTGTGTTTCTCTGAACTTATGTGAAACTGGTAACTAACCCTGGTCATACTCTATTGGTCGTTTTTCAATAAACTTAGTCAATTGGGCTAGTTGAGTAGTAACTTGAGAAATTTGTTGCCCCATTCTTTTAACTTCCTCACGTATCAAGTCAACTGATTGTTTAGTGTCGTTCATATCAATGGTGAAGGTCTCAAATTTTTGTTCCAATGTAGTATGGGACTCTGAAAGCTCTCGAAGGGTTATAGTGAATGTGATGTAAAATTTGGGCAAATGTAAAATGCCAACTAGACTAAAAATTAAACCAAGTAATAAAAACTATAAATCAATGCAAATGGTCACACACAAGAACAAACATACTGTGAAGAGACTCAAATAAATGTGAGACAAGCAACAATGGGTTTAACAAGGAATTGGGCAAACTAAATTTTGAAGGTGGTGTGTGGCAAAAATAAACCAAGTTTAGGTAAGATTTTTTTTTTTTTTTTGACTTACTAACAAATATAAATACTAGTCACTAATTCTCAATGAAGAGAACTTGTACCTGGTGTTAGATACAACTCCAAGAGGCTACTTGACAATTTAGACGATTATTCTCCAAAATTTGGAACTTTCTGGGGTATTTTTGTAATTTCTAGAACTTTTGGGGTGATGTTTTTATAATTTTCTAAATCTGTTGGGGAGGTTTCTGTAATTTTGAAACTTTTGGATGGTATTTTTACAATTTTCTTAAACTTATGTGGGTGATTCTATAATTTTTTGAACCTTCTGGGAATGTTCTTGTAATTCTAGGACTTTCTGGGGTGAAAGGGTTAAAACTCAATGTCTTCTTCCTTAACGATGGACTTCCGACGAGCAAGAGGCTGCTACTTCCTTCTTCACGAAGAGTTGCAACACACAGCAAAGACTTTGTTCAATCTTCAGCGAAGCACAACGACTTCTGATTAGTACTTAAAAGTAACATTTTACTATGCCTTTTTGGGACTAATTGTGCTTTGATAGAGTTTAAGTGATGTCATTTCAGGTCCTAAAGTGAACAAGGGTTCAAGAACAACAAATATCACATTTTATTGTAACGCTAGTACATCATAGAACAAAATTGGAAAAGCAGGGATCAAGGCAGTAACGTTCGAATGTCAATCAACGTTCGAATGTTACCTTACATCATGAGAAAATCAAACTACTGAGACATAACATGTTCCAGCTAGGAAAGCAGACCCTGAGCCAAGAAGGAAAAGCTTGAAGATCCACGTTCGAATGCCAATAAACGTTCGAACGTCCCCTAGAATCATTTGAAGATTAGACTGATGCATGGAGTATGAAAATGAGTCTTCACTGAAGATCACAGGGCACTTGAGTGAGAATGTCAGAACATCAGTCAACGTTCGAACGTCATACAACGATCGAACGCCCCTACAGCAAAGACAAAAGACACATTCGACCACCATACAATGTTCGAACGGCCATAAAGCAAAAACAGAGACAACGTTCGAACGACACATAATGTTCGAACGTCCTTCACAGACTAACTGCAGAGTAGTTGGCTTTTCACTTTGACTGGGGCGACAAACACTGTTTATCCTCTCTTATCTTTTCCCCCCTTCTTATTTCTTACCTATAAATACTCCCATTGTGGGAGAGGTTTGTGTGTTATTTTTTGGGAGATAATTTTGGCACTAGACCAACATCTCTTCATTTGCACTATGTTTATATGAAAATTTTCTTACTTGCATTTGCATTTGCACTTGTTATACCAACCATGATGGAGGCTTGTACTCCCCTTGTAGTTGGATATCTAGTCTTTTATTTACTTATTTTTTACATTCATGTTGTAGCAACCATGATTGAGGCTTAGACCCCCCTTGTAGTTGTACTTATTTACATATATCAAGAAAGATAGCTCATCTTTTGGTTGTAGTGAAAACCCTCCAAAAGTAACTAGCTTTCTTCTACTTTCATTTGTTAGCTTCTTTCACTTCCAGTGCTTGAGCATCCTTCTTTCTTAGAGGATTGAAACTCTTCTACTTTTCGAGAGCTTTGCCAAAGTTGTGAAGGGTGGAACGTGATTCACTCATTCTTCGTTGAAGATTGACTCTTTGGTTGTTGTTCTTTTATTTTTTAAGTTCTCCACTTTGAGGGATGAGCATCACTCACTTTTCTAGCTTTACCAAAGCCATAAAGAGTGAGTAGTTTCTCATTCACTCTTTAGTAAGAGGTGAAGGACATGTATAAATTATCCGAAAGTTATATTTGTGCTTTGTTCTAATGCTTAATGTTTATATCCCCTTGTTTATTGGATGATTGATTGCATCTAGCAAAGCTAAGATACTTTGTATAATTGTAGTTCTTTCTATGACACAGATGACTCTTACATAGAAGGAATCGTTGTTTCAAGGCAAGAACCCGGTTAGATCTTCATGACTACCCTTCAATCCTCCCCATTATTGCGATTCATTTAAAGAATGGAATATTAATGTCATGGTTGGATGTCTTGTAGAAACACTTGCTTGTTTGTAGACGGGTTAAGTCTCAGCATAAACAACTTGTAAACTTCTAGAAAGACATCGGAACCATGTTCTTAATTCTCACAGTCCATCTTTATCTTCCGATTAATTTGCCGTTGACATGGGAGTTAATTGAGTTATCAACCATAAATATAATAAACTGGATAATGAACTGCATGCCCAGATCCTTGAACTAAAGAGTGACTTTTTTTTCATTTGAACTTATCGTATATTTTGTCTAGAAAACTTGTCTTGGAAAGAATCCTATATTTAATCCAAGAAAAACCCCCTAAATTTCACAACCCTAAATCACAAAGGTTATAATTAATTGGTCTCCACCACTGCTTATTTTGAAACACCACCACAAAGTTCCTTGTAGATTCGACTCCAGACTCAAACCGGATTATTACTACAACTTGACCACCTACACTTGGGTGTACACACTTCGGATCAAGTCAACTACGATGAAGATCAAAAAACAGCGGCAACAAATCTGAAGACCGCCGGCGATTACTGACAAACGATAAACCCAACGAGGGTCTCCGATTTACTCTATTGGTTCGCAAAAATACTAATCAAAACAATGACGATGTTTTCTGGTTATGATTAAGAACAAAATTGGACCAAGAACAATGCAAAAAAGTCAGGGTAAACAGTGAACAGTTGCGATGAACAATGCGCACAATGAACAAATTTTTTTTTTTTTTTTGTGATTTGTATGAATCGAAGTTGGGCTCTGATACCAAATTGATGTAGACTAGGAAGGAAAGAATTAGGGATGAAAAGATAAGAAAAAAGGGATGAGAAATGAGAAATGAGAAAGGAGAAAAAATTTGAGGAGGAAGTAATATTAGTATTCAATAATAATTAAAGTCTGTCAAAACAAATATCATATCTCCTATATATATAAGAAGAGCACAAACCCTAAAATAAATAAATAGTCAAAATGACAATTAAGCCACTGAAAAGAAAAATGACAAATAACTTCTAATCCTTACGTCTGCTATAATGAAATATAATCAGATTCTTATCGTGACATTATTGGCTTTTGTAGTTGGAATGACGTGAGAACTCAATCTGTCGAACAGTTGAACTATTGACCAAGGAATCACTACTCCTACCAAATTGGATTTTTTTTTCTTTTTCTTTTTTTTTTCTTTTTGTACATCCTTGATGTGGGTGCTAGTTGTTTGGCCAATGTTGGCTATGAAAATTTTTCATAGGAAATTTATATATTTTATCTATTTACTAAAAGAAATTGGGCGAAGTTGGTACAATTTTTTAGACATATTTAGCCAAAAGTATAATTCAAAATCTTATTTAGGTTAAAATGCATATTTTTAAAAAATGTCAATATTGTCATTCAGTAAATAATTGATGGGTTGAAACACTTTATATTCCTTCCATATATTTTGGCTACAATTAAGCAATGGGAGATAAAATAGGAGCATATTTTCTCTCTCTCTCTCTCTCTCTCTCTCTCTCTTACTCTATTTATATTAATATGATAACAACACAATTACACTAGTTACACTCATTACAAAAATAGTTACACATATTAAAAAACAGTTACACCCATTAAAAAAATAGTTACACCTATTAAAAAACAGTTACACCCATTAAAAAAAGTTAAACACATTAAAAAATAGTTACACTCATTAAAAAACAGTTACACTCATTAAAAAAAACAAATAATTTTTTTTTTCCTACGTCCCAACAACGAACAATACATAATATCTAACAAAACATATTGGTCAATTCTCTTTTTTTCTTTTGTTCAGTATTTATTCATATATAATTTGTGACATTCTAATCAAATCTCATTGTCATAGAATCTTGTTGTCGAAGAAGAAGGGTTTTGATCATTAATGCCCCGATTTTACCTCCCATTAATATTGTTAAATCTTACATATTTGTTTCCTCAGATAATTGTCAATGATGACTGCATAATTTAAGGAAGGGTGTTTAGGTAAAAATGATTTTAATTCATTTGAATTTTGTACCTAAACACAAAGAGTTTTATAAAAATTGTACTTAATGGAATAAACAACTTATTCATACACTTTTGCCTAAATAAGTCAAAAAAATATAACCTACACCTAAAAAAAACCCAAAAAAAATTACACTACCCACAAATTGAATAACAAAGTTCTCTGTCTATAAAGTGAACAATGGTACAAGTCCATAATTCTCCTGCATCTCAAATACGTTGGTGTGTGTTTCACCAGTAGGCAAAGGTATGTCTTCTGGGTCTCTTTTGGGTTTAACCCACC
>JAHQCQ010009769.1:0-16159 GCA_023539305.1 Ilex asprella | reverse complement strand
TGTTTTATATTTTTAATTTTTATCACAAAAAAAAAACAAAACTTTGTTATGTTTTTTTCATAAAAAAAAACATAAAAACGAAAATGTTATCAAACGCACCCTTAAATAATGTGATGGCTCACAATTTATGTGCATCAATTAAACTCGTTTTTTGTGACGGATTTACATGTCGTCATTTGTTCCATCAAAAGGACTCATGAGGACTACCGTTAGAATTTTTTTTTTTTGTCTAGCAAATTGCACAAAAGAAATTATGGAAGTGGAGAAAACATTGAATATAATGATGATATCAGGTCATTACTATTATAAAAAAATCAGTCATATTTCATTGAATTTTGAGTCTTATGATAGAAAGGATAAGGTAAGAACAAACATAAATACGTTCAATGAACTAAGAGTTTCATTTTATAAAAGTCATTGTCAGTGAAATTTTTGGACAGTAAATTATGAATTTCTTTTTTCAAATTTTTTATATATAATTCTCAACTCAAATGAAGCGGTTTATTTAAGTTATTAAAATCTAATTAGTTTTATTCATTAAGCACAATTTATTTGTATTTATACTGTTTAAATTCACTGTTTTTGAATTCACTGTTTTTAAGTTTATTGTCTTGTTTTTAGTTCATTGACTTGAGTGTGTGTGTCGGAGAACAAAAAAAAGAGAAGAGAGAGAGAGATAATTTAATAATGAGAAAAAGTAATTTAAATAATGACCTTAATTAAAGACATTTTTGTCAAGTTTTAATTTTATGAACTTTTGACCTAAGTGTTCAAGCTAAATCTAAAGTCCAAAAATTCTACAAATGTTGACATTTTGCATATTTTCCCTAAAAAATAACAAGGTACGACATTGAGAAGTAATTTTTCACTCATGTTGTTAGACCCCATTAACTTTTGGGTAATTTTTAATTTTTACTTAGACCCCATTAACTCATGTTGTTAGAGTATCTCTAAGAGGCTAGCTAAACTCTCTCTTTTAGCTATTTTAGACAGCTTTTCCTTAAAACATGGCTCCAAGAGACTAGCTAAAAGGTTATCTAAAATAGATAATCCCTTTTTTGCTAGATAAATGTAGCTAGCCCTATTTGTGGCTATCTAAAATAGATAACCCTATTTTCATTATATTTATAGGTATATTTCGTACATATATTTAGATTTATCTTTTTTCCATACTTATATTCAGATCTTCAAAAAAAATTCGGTGGGTATATTTTACCCAATCTTTCTTTCGTTTATATTTTACCTAATCATGTGAGTATTGATTTACTTGATGGGTCTTGCCTGATTCAGTACACGTTGGGTTCGTGTAAATATTCGTGTGAATAAAAAACTATTTAATTTGACAACAACTAATATAACACTATTTAAAAAGTTATAAAATTATTATTTGTTATCTACAATACTCGTTAAATAATTATTTTTCTATCTATAGTATCCATTAATCATGTTATTAGTCGAACCTTAATTTGACCCATTTATTACTCGTATCAATGAATCGTGTTATTTTCGGGTTCGTGTCGGGTTCGGTTAGAGTCGGATTTACCTTCGAGTCAAAAATTGACACTCCTATTGGTTTAATTGTTAATTTGTTTGTATTATTGATAATTAATTTTCTAAATTTTGATGACATGACGTAACACGTCATGTGATGTCATCAATATGGTGATGATATGACGTATTCAATAATATTTTAAATTTTATTGTTGAAAGTTAGTTGAAGTGGTTAGTTAAAATAGATAGCGTTGTTGGAGTGAGTTTGAAAAAATGGTTAGTTAAAGTAGATAATATAATATTTAAATATATTTTGAGTAACTATTTTAGATAACCCTCTTGGAGATGCTCTTAGACCCCATTAATTTATCATAATTATGAAATTGAAAATGTATTTCAACCAATATTATGATCCATTATTAATATAATGACCATAATTGCTTAGGGCCATAAATTAGGTTCAAATAACATTATTCAAATTTATATTTTCTTCAGCTTTATTTATTATATTTTTTTTGCCAAACGTCATAAATATGCTTGAATTTTGATTTTACTCAAAATTTACTCTCAAACATTTCTTTTAGTGCTCTCTATTTTTATTTTATTTTATTTTTTTGAAATGAAATGGTAAAATTTTATTAATATAAAATTTTCAAAATAGAAAAGGCACTATAAAATCAGGTGTCTGTCCTATCCATACATCAATAACGCAAAGACAAAGAGCATGTCTTTCTAACTGATGTGGTACATTATTTCTAGCAAGTATACTAATAGACATTTCGGCATATTGGAACTTTTGTAGGTCATTGTTGATATCCCCTAAGAAAAGCCCCCAAAGGATCAAACTCTTCATTTATGCTCCTTGATGGCCGCCATTACTAACTTTGAATCACCCTGTAAAATGAATTAATCACAACTTGTTCATAAGCAAACCCAATTGCTTCTCCAGTAGCAATTGTTTCTATTGAATACCAGAAAAATATGCTGCTCAGACTAGAAAACAGGCAACCCATGCCAAGCAAGTTGGCACCAACTAACAAGGTTGTCACTATGACTCCAAAAGGCAACGAATATCATAGAAGATAGCAGAAGAGGTAAAAAAATGATTTTCCCATCAAAGCTTACTTTGGGTTTGAAAGCACCGCCTCTTAGAGGTCACGTCATCACTTTTAGAAGGTCACGTCATGCTTGTGGATAAAATCCATGGCCAAAAATTCTCTAACAATTTTGTTATGATAGCAATAATTACATGTGTATAAAAGACCAGCATATAAGCTGCCTCAAAGAGATTAATAAAAAAACCATCAGACGATTCCCAACCATCAAGAGAATACCTAATATGCACAATATACTCATCTTATTCCTCAAGAAATACAAAGTCAAGAAGCAAGAGACCTCCATTAGAGTGGACTAACCTAATTTTTCAGCTAGGCAAACCACAATAAATTAGTGTACCTTCTTTACCTGTTTTAACACACACAACACACCTCACTTAGAGCTCCTCATCTCATCGACCTCACACTTCCCAATTTTTTACACCATCAGGTTGGTTCAATCAGTGTGAACGATATATAGTTTGACAGCTCGATCGAAAGCTTCGTGCAGCTCGGCCAACTTTGTTAGCTCAGCCAACAACTCCACATAGCTCTACGTAGCTCCGCCAGCTCATATCATGGCTCTGTTAGCTCAGCTCTCCAACATTATCAGGCTATCCATCCTCCTTAGGATCAACAATGTTGAAACTTTCAGCTTGGTCAACAACTACACAAGCTTAGCCAACAACCTTGCGAACTCGGCCAACATTATACAAGTTCAGCTAAACAGCTATACAAGCTCAGCCAACAACTCCATGAGCTTGGCCAACAACTCCGTCAGCTCGACCAATAGCTCCAACTCCATCATCTCATCCAAAACTACACTCAAGCTGTTACTTGGAGACCACTTAATCAAAGTTAGTTCGAAGCTTCACTTATACCAGACCAGCCTCTTCCAAAAGTGAATAAGGGGTAGAGAGCATACCGCTACAAAAGTTTCAAGACAAAATTTCAACAATTTCTAAAGAAGGAAAGCGCCAGACACAAAATGAAACATAAAGGAAAGTCATATTCCTCAGATAATGTCAAGGTTATACAAAAAATACCTCCTTTGGCAAAGGAAGACCTAGAATTTGCCAAAAAAAAAAACACATCAAAACAAGTCAGCTAGACTCCTTAATCAGCTTTACACGATCAATAGCCTTCTCTCTAGCCTCTTTTTCCTCCTCGGATGAAGCCGATGGATTGATTAAGCCTAAATTGTGTTATTTATCTTATCATTTGTGAGTTAATTGCCACGAGTAAGGACTTAATTACATGAGATTAATGTTATATTTGATCTTATCATGATTTAATTAGTGTTTTCCTACTTTGCAAATAAAATGACAAAATGAGAAGGCAAGAAGACAAACATGGGAGTGGATGACACAAAGGAAGGAGAGCATTGAAGAAAAAAGCTCTAAAGACCACATCCGGACGTCATAAAACCAAGTCTGAATGTGGGGTTCTACATTAGAGGAAAAATTGCAAGGACTCTTAGTTAGTCAATTATGGACGAAACTTTGATCAAGTCTAGACACGTGTGAATCCAACATCCGCATCCAGTCGTCACTTTACCCACGTCTGGATTCATATCCTCATTCTCAGCCAACCAGAGTGCTCGATGACAGACGACTTGGATCATCTTCCCCAATTTGGGAAAATACCCATTGTACTTTTTCTTATTTATTTTAGATAGTTTTCCAGATCTAGAAGTTTTGTTATAATTTCTTTAATTTTGTGTTTTAGCCCCAATTAATGGCTGGTTAAACTCCTTTACTAAGGCTAGGAGAAATTTCAGTAAAAATTTGGGTATGTAATTAATCCTTTAAGCTTTAATTGATGTTTTTCTTTAATTGTTCAATTCACCTTATTTAGCAAAAATTTCTCTCTATATAATCTCTTGATGTATTATGCTTGGGTTGAATTGTTAATCACTTCATCTAATTCGTTGATTTATATGAATTGAGATATTTGATTGGTCAATTGCTTGATTTATCATAAACTCCGGGCATGTTAAATACTTGTGATTAACAATTGAATGTTTGGATTCATTTAGATTAACTTCTTGATTATATCTTAGAGAATTTTCTCATTAATCATTGATAAATCCTCCAATTGAGTTTACTCCCAAGTTATTTTTCAATTGAGATTGAAAATTAGTATTAATTTACTACCCAATTGTTATTGAAGAAGTATCCAACCCCTTAGTATTTTCCCAAATCGTTATCTCAAGCTATTTAAGTTTATTTGTTTTAGGATTCAACTACCAAATCAATCTCTCTCAAACACAAGACATGTTTTCTTTTATTAAATCTTCTTCACTTTAAAATCCCCATCTCCCTATGGTTCGACCTTGAACTGTGCTAAGAAATTACTACTTGCTTGACATCTACACTTGGGTTACAACTTCCGAAGTGAAGTATGGATCAAAAGAGTAAAAATCCAGGTCAAGGTTGTTCTCCTTGGGATACTTTTTAAGATCCCTAAAAACTTCAAATTCATCCAAGTAGCTCTCTACAATAGCATCACAATACTTGTCCGATCTGATGAACTCTTCCACAGCTTATTGTGTACTAGTAATAAAGCAAAACACCTGTCTTGGCCTTCCCGGCCTTTGACTCATCAACAACTAGGTTTGCCATAGCAAGCCTAGATTTCAACTACTTGAGTCGGTCCTTCAAAGACAACTTTGAAGTTTCAACAATATTTATCTGAGCAGTCAATCTCCAAAAAATCTTATTTGTCGACTTGGCTTTAGTGGCCATTTTATTCCTTTGCCTTTCCAACATAGGTTCGTCGTAGCAATAGAACCCATGTAGGTTGTAGCCCACACCAAGTGAAGAAGTTCAAAAGAAACCACACCAAAATTTCTTCAAGGTAGGAAAAGATAAAACTATACTATGCCTTTGCAAGAGCATGGTAGGCCCCCCCATCACCTCTCGAATAGTGCTTTGGTCCACTTCATTTAGTAAGTTCGGGATCATGAAACAAAGAGCCCTTAGTGAGCTAATCGACATAAGCTCGGCTTGTCCATGAACACTAACTTCAGCATCTGGCAGATTAGAGCTATCAAGAATTTTCCCAACCTCCCTAGGCGGGTAAGCCTCAAGGATGACCTGATCATCAGGAATGATTTTCTCCACATCAATCATCTCCTCATCCAATAGAAGGTCAAACACTCCAACATTATAAATGTCCCCTTCTAGCTTCTTCAAGTTCCTCCTTGGATGCCTGAGCTTCTTGGGGTTAAGGGGCCTCCCTCTTTCTTGACCTCCTTTCTAGCCTTAATAAGCTTCTTCAAAGAATCTTTATTGGGTGCCATCCAAACAGGAGCTATAGAATGAGACATCGACATGAAAAATGAAAGTCAACACAGGGAAGGGCCTTGAACAAAAAATATGTCACCCAATAGAAGTGGAAGCCTCAACTGCTGGGCCAAACATATTGAGCAAAAATTTTGTCACCAAATAGAATTGTACAGCTGATCTAACATCTCCGCCAACTCATCCAACAGCTCTGCCAACTCGGCCAATAATTCTGCATAACTCTGTTAGCTCAGCAAATAGCTCCACCCATCTTCGCCAAGCCACCGATGTTAGTAGACTCTAAGAACCAGGAAGTGAAAACTTATTGGCCAGCACTGAGTGTAAAGAAAATCTAGGATGAAAAAGGAGAAGAAGACGTACCTAAAAGGCTAGATCAAAAAAGTGATGAAGATCATTAACACCGGTGGAGAAACAATAAGGAACATGAGAGTCTCTTTGGATTTGACCACACCAAGCAGGCATTGGAGCAACTAGTTGACAATTTAAACCATCTAGGGGGCACAAGGCAGCCGTTGTATCCCCTCTATCCAAGTAGCACTAGTAGAGGCACCACAACTAATGCTTCCTTCGTATGTGCCATCCTTGAGGGTGTAGTAGGCCAGAAATGGCCATCAGAGAAATAATATTCCTTTTTTTAGGAGGATATGACCCAAAATCCCAAATCTGGGGGCAAAAATAAGTCAGCTGCCAATTGTTCTACTAGTGGCGTCCCATTTGGTCATGAACCGAGAACAACTGGACAAAATTATCTAGGAACATGTCGACCTAGCCATAAGGTGCGGAAGCTAACATATCAAAAATCATAACTTGATTAGGTGGACAAGGAATATGAGTATCGTCGAGGATACAAGGTCCCGGTGTTCTCAACCTTCTCGAGGGAAGACGTTCAGTAGACCATAGAGCACATTGGTTGTTTTAATGTACAGTGCGGTGAAGCAAGTGTAATGCGTATGTAATTTTGGAAGATTTTATATCTCAAACTACTCACTTTAGCTTTGTTTATTAATTATCCATATATTTTAGTCAAGTTTTTATTTTATTAGTAAATTGTGTGTTTGTAAGTAAACAAGGTGAAGAAGATATGATTTTGACTTAATTTGATGTCATGGAAAGCTTTGGAAATAAGTGGACTTGAATCAGGAATATTGTGGCAAAAAATTTTAAAAAGTGCTAATGAATGGTTTGTTGAAAGTGTCGCAAACCGATTCATCCAAACAGAAAGTTTTCTACCTGTTCATATCTAATGTTCTACTGGTAGGTCGGGGACAGAATGCACTTGTGTCAGTTCGTCAAAGTTATATTTTGGCCAGGACTCCTATGTTAAGCAATTTTTACCCAATCTCTAGGCCATCTTTCTTGGATGTTATTGGAGGAAAATTAAAGACTATTTGGGATAAACTAGGACTCTCCATACTGGCCAACTTTTTGGAGATTTTTTATGAATAAGAGATATATGTAGAAAGGAGAGAGGATTTCTAAATCAGCCATTACTCTACCTCTCTCTCTCTCATTTTCCTTTTAAATACCGAATTTTGTAGAGAGAAAGGAGAGTTTGGCTCGGGGCATTCTCTAGCAGGCGAGAGGGGTCTCTCTACGTTGTCTTCTTTATCGTTTTTCTTCTTTAGCAAAGATAGATTAGTTTTACCTTTATGTTTTATTATTTAGTTTAATTAATAATTACTTTAAATTCCTTGTTCTTTACATTAATTTTTTGTTCTTGTTTTAAATAAAAATTATTGGTTTAATTTTTTTTCAATATAGTTTTGTTTTCTCTTAATTGATATGTCTTACATACTTGATATTGATTCAATTTATGTATGTTTGAGTAGGTTAATTTCAGGTATAACCAGATAAGGGATTCTCATCCGTGAATGGGTAGTTTGACCCAACTAGGATTTTCAATGTTAAATTTATTTTTATTGGTTGAAGAAATTACTTTTGATAATATAGTTGATAAGTATATCTCTCTTCTTATCCATAGACAATTAATTTTGAAAAGGATAATTCTTGGAATCACTGCAATCAACATGGCTGTAATTCTTTCGTGTATTAATTCAATCAATTAAAATGCATATTTTCTAAATTTTGATTTTAAGTTGAATATTTTTCATCCAAGTGTGTTTGATTACAACCTTGGATGAGTTATAAGATTAGGTCAAAATTCTTATTTACGGTGAGATGAACTCTGAAGATTGTCTGTTTTTTTTTTAATATTGTTTCTTAGTTTTTTTTATCAATTAAAACTATTTTCCAAAAACCAAAAGATTTATATTTTCATTTTATTATATTACCATTTGAGTTTGTCCTCGTTTACCTTGAGGAGACGAGCTCGATAATCGATCAAGTTATTATTCTATAATTTCCTATGCTTGGGAAGCAGTTAGTATTTTACCACTTTTTAGGGCAAGTAAGGGGCTAGCGTTTTTTGGAAGTTCAGGCTATTTAAGAATTCCCCAACAGGGACAACCTTCAGATGGTATATTGACCTCCCGCCTAACTCCGTGTTAGACTGGAAACAACTTGAATATAAATTCCACGCTCAGTTTTATAGAACTAAGTCTGAAGTGGCAATGGCTTATTTGGCCAGGTTGTACTAGATGACTAATGAGACTTTAGAGTAGTATATTGCGTGGTTCACCAAGACCAGGAATCGATGCAAGTTGGCCTTGCCCAAGATGGAGTACGTGCGCATTTCATTGAATGGGCTAGGTTTTTAAGTTTTGTACGAAGCTCAAATGAATGGAGTTCACTGACCTATTTGAGTTGGCAACGCAGGCTATGAAATATGAGCAGATCTTACGAGAGGATTTGGACTGATGAAACGCGCCCAAGGGTACATACTATAAAGACCCCAACACAAAGATCCTCATGGTCAACCCAGACTAGGCGTTAGAGGTAAATATCATAGAGATCATGTCTAGACAGTCACATATGTTCAAGGCCTTAACCAAGCCCTTAGAGAATTAGGCGTATGCTTCATCAAGCATCGACAAAGGAGCCAGTGAAGGCAATAACTAAAAATACAACTTTGACATTTCGAAGGCCGACTAGATCTTTGACCATCTGTTCATTGATGATTTTCTCAAACTGTCGTTTGGTCACAAGATTCCATCGGTCTCAGAGCTGAAGAGCAAGAAGCACTACAAGTGGCACAATCATTGAAGCCATTCTGCTAATAACTATTTAGTGTTCCGTAATGCCATTCAGGACAGCCTAACCAAAGGCCATATGATCTTTTGAGATAACGATAAACCAAAGATGAGAGTCAATAAGGACCCTATTTAGAAGACAACTACCATTAATATGGTGGAGGTGGGGCAGTCAAAGACACCATAGAAGAAGGTGGATTTGGGTGATGTCAAACAGACTGACTACCAAAAAGCCTAAGGGAGAAAAAGACATCACTCCCTAAGATGAATCATCCGAGGAGGAACTTCATAGTAGCTTTGTCATTTCAACTAGAGTGCAAGAACAATTGGATATGGTCAAGAATGGTCTATGCCCGAAATGCAAGGCTTAATATGGGATCATTCTAGAAGAGGGGGAGTGAGGAAAAATGGGTGAAAGGCTGCGAATGTGATGGCACTACAAAGGCACACACTGTGAACGGCCAGGTGAGTGGGCACTACCTAAGTATAATTATGAAGATCGGCTCGATAATTTCGTGAGGTTGAGCTAAAAAGAGCACGAAGGGATCTAGAAAAGCCTCCATTAGGATGGCCAAGCCCGAAATACAAAGAGTTTGCCACGAGGTTGACATTTATTCAGTCCATTCGAGCTCAAGTTTATTAGAACCAACCTAGGATAATAAGCCAACAGATCCATTTAAAGGTCGTTGGAACATGGAACAACATCCCATGTTCCCACAATATCAACAACCATGACCCTTTTCCCAAACCCAAAAGCATAGGAAGCTATGCACTCAGCCAGACTTGTGTAGGATGGAGGAGTCTAAAGAACAAGAGGCCAAAGAGGTGAGGGAGTTTTTTCGTAGACGATAACCTGGGGTGGGGGTTATCAAATCACTATTTTGTCTCTCTCCACCCCCGTAACACGTGGTGGCTCCAAGGAAATCCATGGCCGAGGAGAAAGGTAAGAAGAAGGTGGAACCCGATTCCTCACCAAATGAGGACATGTTAGTAGTATGCTCTAAGATCAATCATATAGATGATGTTTTGGAGTTGCATTAGAAACATTCATTATTTAATTAAATATAAGGTCAAGTTTATTTATCATATTTTTTGCCAATTTCATTTTAAAGTTCATGATATAGTCCATAGAGTATAAGTTAATAAGATAGTTTCTCAAGGAATTAAGAAAATGAGACCTATACTTCTTTACTTACTTCGTGTTATCCGGCGGTTGATCATGATATCCTGCTAGATGTCACTCATGATTAGTAGAAGCTCGAAAAATAAAACTAATATAAATATATTAATTGTTCTTCATAAAGGGAGAATTAGAAGAGTTCTAATTTTAGCTAAATTAGAAAGAGTTCTAATTTGAGATACTACTTGTAGTTAGTATCGAATGCCTACAACTGGGTATGCTTAAACCTATAGGGTCACACATAATAGAATTGATTGGAAACTAAATGATAAAGGAGAGACCACCAATTAAGAGTTAAATGGGGGTGAAAACCTAATTAAGAGTTAATTTGAGACTTTATTATAATTAATGGTTATTAAAGGGGTTATATATAATTATGAGATAATTGTAACTTGACCCAAACTAGGATTAGAGTCTTTAAAGCTCTATAAATACCTTTATGTAGGATGTGGATATAAGATATAATAACTCTCTTTTTAGCACAAGAAGAATCACCCCTCATTCTCTCTCTCTATAATTTTATCAATGGTTGAGGTAGATCCTTCAAGTTTATTGATCCATGTGGATACCGATAGAGGTCAAACATTTGCAAGGCTCTGGGTAAAGATCAAATTCAAATTAGAATATTTAATTTTTTTTAGAATGTTTGAAGATCATTAAAGACACACTTCAAGAGGTAAACCTTAATATTCTCTATAGATCTAAGGTTTCTCGGTTTGTATTAAACATGAATAGATCTTGGTATGAAGAATCAAATTTTTTTTTTAAATTCCACTCTGTTTATTATATGGTTTTAGGACATTGAAGAGAGAATGATGTGAAAAATGGTAGAACATCATAAAGCCACACTCAACATGCCCCTAGAAACTTGCCAGGGAATGAGGAAGGAAGACTCTATTAACGACGATGGTGGCAATTCCATCCAGTTTAGAACCTTAGGGCATTTAGTGTCTTTCAATGCCCTTGGCTTGCTGCCAACATCCTTCAAAGTATTAAGCCAATAATCAAGATACTTAGACAGAGATGTTAAGGAGACTAAGGCATCAGGATCAACATTCCTAGACAAGGCTACTATGGTTGAAGTCCAGCTAGAGTGTTCCCTTATGAACCACCTGATGTAGCAGTTGGAGGCAAACAAGCAAAGTATGGTGAGCAGCCCAAAAAGATGGCCATTCAATAAACCTACACGATGACATAGCACCTAATGCCATTGTATATCTTGGTAAATTTGGAGGGGAAACCCTTCAACAGGGTCTTAGTGGTCAATGGAGCGGCTGTAAACATCTTACCCATAGCCACTATGAAGAAATTGAGTATGAAGGAAGAGGATTTAGTCCATACCGAATTGATTGTAAGTGGATTCACAGAAGGAATCATCAAGATGGTGAGAATGTTGCCCATTGAGATAGTTGTATGCAACAAGGTCAGCATCATTCCTTTCTTTGTGATTGACACGACAATATCTTACAACACTCTTTTGGGTCGAGACTAGATTCATCTGAGTGAGTGCATCCCATTAACCCTCTACAAGCAACTAGTTTTATGGAACCTCGATGACTTAGAGGTGGTAGAGGCTAATCATACCCTATTCGTGCCCAACATCCAAATGGTGGACGCTTGGCTTTATAAGAAGGGGTCAAGCCAATAAAGTTGTAGGGGTAGGATAAGTATAGGAAGCTTAGAGAAGTCGTATTTCAGACTGACTTGAAGTTCATCAAGGTCTAGGAGGCGGAGGAAGAAGTCCTTTGGCCTGCAAATGTTCTAAGGCCGAATGATTCTGGAAACGCTGAGAGCCCGTTTGTTAATGGAGCTTAACAATAATGAGCATAGGTAGAATAAGAACTTATCTGGCAATAGGGAAAGCCGCAGCATTAAAAGTAGCCAAGAAACAATAAGGCACAACTAACATGGTGGAGTGGGAGGAGCAAGAGTTTAGATAATCTGCCTCTCAAGAGTTCATCGAGTTAGACAAAATCAGAGTCACCCCAACCAAACTTAACGACCATATTAAGGTTCTATGTCCATTGCTGGAAGCCAATCTTGGCAAGCTAGATGAATATAGACCAATGTTCGTTTATAAACTACTAGAGTAGAATTTCCAAGCACAACTCATACAACTGTTAAGAGAGTACCGAGATTGTTTCACTTGTAGTAATGAAAAAAATACCAGGATTAGAGCCAACCTTAGTAGAGCTCTAATTGCCAATCAGGTATGGATACATACTGATCAAATAGGCCCCAAGGTTATGTCCTAAGAGCAAAACCTAGTAAAGGAAAAGATTGAGTGTCTCTTACAGACTAAGTGCATCCAGGTGTCAAGTTATGTGGAATGGGTCTCTAACGTGGTACCAGTCAAGAAAAAGACTTGCAAGATTAGGGTATGATGGAACTATTGTGACCTCAACGTAGCAACTCCAAAAGATGAATATGTCATGCCACTGGTTGACTAGTTCATGGATGTAGTGGCCATGAATGTCATCATGTCATTCATGGATGGCAATACAGGGTACCATCAAATCTTCATTCTTGAAGAAGATCATCACAAAATTGTCTTCCAAAGTCTTGGATTAATATGGAGGTTAGAATAGAGGGTTATGTTATTTGGACTAAAAGAACGTGGGGGTAACATACTAGCGAGCCATGAACACCATATTTTATGACATGATCAACAAGGTTATAGAGGTGTGATATTGTAGTCAAGACATGGGACCTAGAGAAACAACTTGGTGATCTGAGAGCTTTCTTTGAAAGGATGTGTGTCCATTAGTTAAAGATGAATCCACTGAAGTGTGCATGTGGGGTCAAATGGAAAACCCTCATCCATTAAATAGCCAAAAATTAATCTGAAATAGCCAAAAAATGTAAATCTCTACCAGTCTCGGTATTTTGATATGATATAGCCAAAAATTAAATAGTGTTGTTTTGTTTGATGAAATTCATCCCACTTAATCCATTTAACTAATTATAAATTATTATAATTTTTTTTGGCAAAAATCACCCAAAAAATGGGTCAAATTGGTCCCGCAGGTCAAAATAGTCATTTTACTCCTTATTTTGATCTGGTCTGTCAGATCAACTTGAAATTTTTTTGAGACCTCTGCATGGTTGTTATGAAACTTTTAGAACCAAACAGAGGTTGATCAAAAGGTAGACATGCCCACACTTTCCGTCAGAGTCCACCAGTGTTCCCCTCCCCACTTCATCTTCAACATTTGATCATTTTGACTTTTGCCCTAAGTGCAAAATTTGTTGCTCAACCACCCCACTTTAACCGCATAGTTCTCACACTACACTACAGTACACCATTGCCTTTTATTTTAACACCCACATACTCTTTGGACAACCTAGTTTCAATCTCCTCTAGACTCAGCCTTCAAATTTTAGTCTAACTTCATCAAATTATTGGTTAAAGTTGGCCAAATATTACTTTTAAAACACAATGGAAGACCCGTGACTGCCCCTTTCACTCCAAAAATGACCTCTAAATCAAATTTCGAGGCCGAAAATGGATTATTGAACCTAAATTATCTAGACCCAAGCCCCGTTTTAAAGCTTCAACAAGTTTTTATCAAAATCAAATTTTCACTTCTCAAACCCTCATGCCATTGTTCCAGCACCACACACCACAGTGAACCACCAACCCACCACCAAACAACTCCTTGAGACCCCCAACCACAACCATAACAATAAATTAACCTCAAGCATGCTCAAATCTTAAACTTGTTTCAAAATCTAAAAAATCACCTAAACTTTCAAACACAAATTCATGCATCAATACTAAACCAAATCAAAATCTAATTACATAAATGAGTTCCTAACATCCATATTAGGCTATTAGTTTACCTCTTAGTGTTCAAATTTGTCTTTGCAAGAATCCAAAATTTCAAAATTAGTTTTCTCTCTCTAACTTCTCTCTTCTCTTCTCTTCTCTCCTCACTCTATCGTTTCTCCCACCTCCAGACCTACCTAAGACTAGTTCAGAACTTCCCCAAGAAAATGGGTGGAAGCCATGCATTAGGAGGAAGCTCCAGCCGAAACCTTGCAAGGCTAGAAGAGTGGATGTGTTTCCAAAGGCATTTTGGTAATCTCCCATCTTTTTGGCCAATTTTTGAAAATTAATTAAAATATTATTTTTTTTTGAAAATTACATACCTATTATACCAAGCACTGAAAAATTATCCATTAACATTTTGGATGTCGAATTGAACTCCAATTTGATTTGCTAATGTGATACTCGTACCCCTAACTACCTAATATGCGCTAACCCTAACTTGTCTTACTATGCATCCCGCCTCACTTTCTTTTCACTAGTAATGTTCCAACACCTAGCTAACACCCTAATCATCACACCTACACACATACACTCCTTAATCATAGTTTGATTGTTTGTTCTTTGAGCCCTTAATTGCACACGTACACTTGTTTCTGTCCAATTTCCATTTTCTAAAAACCAAGTCTTACATCACAGATGGGAATTTCCTGGGGTTCTTAGTACACAAGAAGGGGATTGAGGTATGCAAGAATAAAGTAAATTTCATCATAGAGGTCATCAAGAAGAAACTACATAGCCTACTTGGTTAAGTCCATTTCCTCCGAAGGTTCAGTTCTAACTGTGCTGAGAAGGTGCAGACATTCTTGTTGCTCCTAAAGCTAAAAAGTGTAGAAGAATTTAGATGGGAGATGCAACATTAGGAAGCCTTCCACCAAATCAAGGAGTAATTGGCCAAACTGCTAGTCCTCATGTCACCTATAAAAGGTAGGTCACTGCAGTTGTACTTATCAACCACTCACGATTCCATTAGATGTCTGTTGCCCCAAAATAATAATACAAGTAAAAAATAGACCATTTATTATTTAAGTAGAATTTTTACTCTGATCGAGCATCATTATAAATCGATCGAGAAACTTTATTTAACATTGTACTTTGTATCAAAAAAGTTAAGAATATATATGATTTCAGTTGAGGTGTATATTATTGTGCATACTTATGTTAACTAGGCCAATTACGAGGTATTGAATATGTGCAACCCATGTATGCAAAATATTTTATTTTATTTTATAAGTAGTGTGGGTTAATGTAACACCCCAAAATACACCCTGGGCGGTATTACATTCAATAACCATTCATACCATGAGAGCACTAAGATAAATCATCAATAAATGAGACTTCAAGTAATGATTCATAATGTTTACATGAATATCCCAAAAGAATATGTCATCTTTGGCATTTACATTCCCAATAAAAATTTACTCTTATAGCGCAGCGGAAATTTAAAAAATAAACTAGACTACTCAATATTTCAAAGGACGTCCTAGTCTAGTACAAAAGCAGCTATTGCTCTACATGTCCACATCGGGATCCATGTTCTCCTCGAGGGGAGCCTCCCAATGCCCCGGCTCTTCGATGCCGAGATCCTCCTCTAGCACCACATCTGAAAAATATAATTTGTAGGGGGGTGAGCACGAAGCTCTGTAGCCACATTTCTCCCAAACTCAAACAAGGTTTTAAAAACATGGAAACGGTCGGTCTCCTTTCACAATTAACATATATAATCTTGGAAATAAAACAGGGGTATTTGAAAAGAGATCTCAAGTTTAGACAGTAGCAATAATTAAATAAATGAATCACAAAAATTGAGTTTAGCAAACTTCCAAGTATTTTCGGTTCATCCTCGTACCATGTATGATGTTTGCTTCCCATGAATCTACCCTACGATTATACCTAGTCCACCAATTACAATCACAATCACAAGCACTTTAGAAAGAGGCGTCTACCATCCCAATGGCAGTGACGAGTCCCTTCCTAGGAAAAGTATACTATCCCTTGTTCGAACTCCAGTGAACGATAGTGGTTGCATTACCAAATGACAACCCACTACAAGTGTTAGGCAACCATCTCACCCCCATTGGGGTAGACTAACCTCTAACACTCTACGG
>JAHQCQ010009768.1:0-16160 GCA_023539305.1 Ilex asprella | reverse complement strand
CTTCGTGCTCACCCCCCTACAAATTACATTTTTCAGATGTGGTGCTAGAGGAGGATCTCGGTATCGACGAGTCGGGGCATTGGGAGGCTCCACTTGAGGGGGTCCTTGATCCCGAGATGGATATCTAGAGTCGTAGTTTCTTTTGTACTAGACTAGAAAATTCTTTTGAACATGGTGTAGTCTAGTTTCTTTTGTAATTTCCGCTACGCTATAAGAGTAAATTTTCATTGGGAATGTAAATGCCAAAGATGGCATATTCTTTTGGGATATTCATGTAAATATTATGAATCATTGCTTGAAGTCTCATTTATTGATGATTTATCTTAGTGCTCTCATGGTATGAATGGTTATTGAATGTAATGCCGCCCAGGGTGTATTTTGGGGTGTTACACTATCTGAGGTGTAGCTACTTGCCCACATCTCCCACATATTTTTTTTTCATTCTTTGTACAACCATGGGAATGCCCATGTTTTGTATCTCTTTTGATATGCAGTATATCTTTACTTTCCAGAAGACTACTGTCAAGTTGTTGCTGTGATGGATGTATGAAAGCACTCTGATTTTCTATGCAAAAATTATATCCTCAATGAATTGAATAACACACTATATAATGTGTATAGTCCAATCAAGACGGCTAGAGAGTTTTGGGAATCCTTAAATAAAAACTACAAGATAGAGAATGCTGAAATTAAGAAATTCGTTGTTGACAGATTTCTTGACTATAAAATGATGGGTTCCAAGATTATCGAAAGTCAAGTTCAAGATCTTCAAGTGATCCTACATGAGATTCATGCCTAAAAGATGGGGGTTAGGTAATTTTTCCAAAAGTAGCTGCAATTATTAAGAAATTACCACTACAATGGAAGGACTTCAAAAATTATTTGAAACACAAACGCAAAGAAATGAAACTTGAGGACTTGATCGATAGATTGAGGATTGAGGAACACTAAAAAGTCTTCAAAAATAAATTTGTTAATAATTCCATGGAGTCAAAGACATATGTGATTAAAGATGTAAAATCCGAAAAAATTTGAACTATTTCAGAAAAATGGAAAAATGGCCATTTGCCACTTATAACGCGGAATTAAAATAAGTGTTCTATAGAGCTCGTATGATACAATGAACTTCTCCATTGAATTTGTATCGCGAAATCTAGTCACTCTGTTGAATTTCGTAAAATTCCGAGATAGTCGAATTTTTGCACGTTGTTCGAGGCGACTGGGTAGCGGATGACCTCCCAAAGGTCCCCAAATATAAAATTTATAAAACTTATGTATAATTGGATAAAAGTTTAAATAAAATTAATTTGAACTTAAACCGGGATGAAATAAATCACTTCGAGACGAAAATTGACTCGGATAAATGAGGGGCGTGTGGCTCGACTCGGGCCAAGTCTTTAAAAATATAAATATGGGTTAAAATGAGATATTTCAGCAGAAATATCTCTGCAACTTCATCCAAAAACGTGTGAGGAAGATAGGAGAGGAAAAAAAGGAAAAAAAGTGAGATTTCAAGACTTGTTTCTCAAATCTACAGAGTTCCGCTGGTCAGAATTCTTCAGCCCATGAATAAAAGTCGGCCTCCTCGATGAGGGATACGTAACCACACTAAGAATGAAAAATTTCACCGAAGATCCAAATAGAAAATTTTAGGAATTCAAGACTTGGAGATTTATGTTGGTGTTCTTAAAGGTTTTATCCTTCGTTTTCCGCTCCAAGAGGTAGGGTTCTCTCCTACTTTAGTTTATTTACATCCTATGGTGTCCATAGGAAATGGGTGGGATGTTTTGAGTGTTTTAACACTTACCTATTAGAATTGGTTTAATGAAAACGGGTAGGCTCAATTCTAGTGTAAATTGGAAGTTAGAAATTGCTAGTTTTTGATTTTTAGGATGTTTGGATAATTGGGTATGTAAAAATCATATATTCTGATTTTTTTTAATGTTATGTGATAAATTTAGGCTTGTTATGTGATTACATGATTTTGTGTCTTGAAGGTGTTTGATAAAATACCTATATGAAATAAAGTGTGTTAATTGCATGAGATTTGTGATAACATGCTTGAATGGTGTGGTAAAGAGAAATCATATGCTTAAGATATGAATTAAAATGGGAAATAAAATGTTGATATGTGCTTATGATATGTTGACATTGTGACAAATTTTGGTAGTTATATGCATAAGATATAAATTGTCATAGAACATGTGGACATCTGGTTGAATTGCTCATTTGGCATTAATGCATATTGGGCATGATATTGTCATCACATTCATGGGCATGAGTCATGAGTGTGGGTGTGTGAGTGCATGGTTGATAAAACACCATACTTGGTGGTTGATAAGTGGACTCGGAAAGGTTGGGTCGAAAACCCTTTTGAGTCGCATGGTTGCATGAGAAAGAAACTTGTATCGGGTATAACAAGAAGGGCTAAATTCTCCCTCGGGTGCAAGACCTGACTACTTGGTTCATACACTCCGACGGTGCAAGTCCAAAAAGTGTAAAAAGGCGTACGAAGCCGGCGGTGTGATTCCAAAATTCGTTGCCTAATAAAGACACAATATTTTATTTTATAAAAATATTCATTCAATGGGTAACATTCAACAATGATTTGGTTTTATAAATACACAACTTTTATTTCAAACAATCATTGGATGTATTTTCGTCAATTGATGGATTCATTACACATGTGCATTGCATCGTGTTATGAGAGTCGGTGAGGACTCGGGTTAAAGTTGCATAAGTGAGTCTCATCTCAACTCATAGCATGACATGGAAGTTCCTATCATGATTGCAATTCTTGATTGAAAAGAATATTGCTTATAAATTATTGCATGTGCACATTTCATATGCATCTAAGGTGGGGAGTAGCCTCTGTAGGAAATACTCTATTGAGCGTTGCTCACCCTATACGGAAAAATATTTCAGGTGCGAGATATACGTCAGTGGATGGCTCACCTTTAGAACCTCAAGGGTAAAGAAAGCCGACTTGTGGCTTTTATAACTCATTTTGTAAAACTTTTGGAGAAATTTAGTCTTGGCATGTAATCTTATGAAAGGAATGGTAACCGAACTCATGTGGACTATGAATTGATGCATGCTAGACCTCGGATGGGTCATGTAATTAAATGTTATTATGAAATTGTGAATAAATAGATCCAGTGTGGTCAATATTTACTTATAAATGGACTCGGTGTGGTCTATGTTGAATATTGGACCTCAGATGGGTCTTGTAATTGTATGATGCAGAGGTTGTATTTTTAGATAGAGCTCCCGGACAAAGGAGACTCTGCCCGAATTTTGTTAAATTAAAAATCTCGGTAAATGGGACAGAATGGTGTGATATTGAGTTACACGATATCTACAGGTATTCCACAGGTTGATGTGTGATCAACGGATCCCCAGTTTTTGGGCCCACAGAAGAGGGCGACAAAACCAACAAGAAAATGAAGAATGTTGACCAACAAGGGGCCAAGGGTGGAGATTTCAAAAGTTTAAAAGGCAACTGTTTTGTGTGCAACAAATTGGGGTATCCTTCAAAGGATTGTTGAAGCCGTAAAACACAAGAGGACCACAAGAGGAAGACTGCTCAAGTCAATGTAATCAAGGTAGAAAAACTTTTTAATAGTGTTTCTAACACAAATTTTTATATAGTAGTATACAAAGTGAACTTGGTAAAAAATACCAAGTAATAGTGGGTGGACACTAAGGCTACAAGACACATGTGGTCAGATAAGAAGATATTCTCTTCATATGAAGCAATTAATAATGCAGAACAACTATTCATGAAAAATTCATCTACTTCCAAAGTTAAAGACAAAGGAAGGTTATATTGAAGGTGACTTCCGAAAAAGAGTTTACTCTCAATGATGTATTACATGTTTCAGAAATTCGAAATAATCTTGTGTCTGGATCATTGTTGAAAAATAAGGGTTTCAGGATAGTTTTTGAGTCTTACAAGTTTATACTCACCAACAGTGAGATTTATGTAGACAAATGATATATGAGCGATGGACCCTTTAAAATAAATGTAATGACAATTCTATATACTTTTAATAATATTAAGAACACATCTTCTACTTATATGCTTGAGTCTTCTAATGTATGGTATGGTAGACTAAGATATGTTAATTTTGATACTTTGCACAAATTAATGAATTTAGAATTGTTGCCTAAATTCAATATTGATGCACATTATAAATGTAAGACATATGTTTAACCAAAATTAACTAGAGCATCATTCATAATATTGAAAGAAGTAATGAACCTCTAGAATTAATTCATGTGATACAAGTGGTTTGAAATATGTTCAAGCTAGAAATGAAAAGAAGTACTTTATTACTTTTATTGATAATTGAACAAGATATTGTTATGTATATTTGCTAAGGAGTAAAGATGAAACATTAGAAAAATTTACGGATTATAAGAAAAAGGTTGAAAATCAACTTTACAAAAATATTAAGAAAATAAAAAGTGATCGAGTTGATGAATTTGACACACCTTGTGATAGGTCCTGTCAAGAACATGGTATTATTTACCAAATTTCTGTGTCTTATACACCTCAGCAAAATGAGATTTCTGAACATAAAAATAGAACATTGAAAGATATGATGAATGTCATGCTAATTAGTTTGGAAATACCTCAGAACTTATGGGGGGGAAGCTTTGCTTTCACCAAACTATATTTTAAATAAATTACCCTACAAGAAGTTGACAAAACCCCTTATGAATTATAAAAAGGTCGGAGTCATTCTTATAAATATTTAAAAGTGTGGAGGTGTATGGATAAGGTGATGGTTCTTATTCCCAAAATGATTAAAATAAGACCTAAGACTAGTGATTGTATATTTATTGGTTATGCAATAAATAATAGTGCATATCATTTTCTCATGCATAATTATGATATTCTTGATATACAAGTTAATACAATCATTGAATCTAGAAATGCATCATTCTTTGAAAATGTGTTTCCTAATAATAATACATATAATAGGAGTTCTCTTAAAAAAACTCATGATACTGCGACTAGTAATATTGATCATGATTCTATAGATGAAGAAAATGAAGAAACACTTAGACGTAGTAAGAGAGTAAAAACTTTCAAGTCTTATGGCCCTGATTTTTTAATATATTTGTTAGAAAATGAGCCTCAAAGCTTTAATGAAGTAATATCCACACCTGAAGCACCTATGTGGAAAAAGCTATACACTGTAAAATTGAATCTATCATGCAAAATCACATCTGAGAGTTGGTAGATCTTCCTCTGGGAAGTAATCCATTGGGGGTGTAAATGGATTTTGAAGAGAAAAATAAAAATTGATTGATTAATTGATAAGTACATAGCTAGATTTGTAGCAAAAGATTATTGGCAAAAGAAAAGACTTGATTATTTTGATACATATTGTTCAATTACGAGAATAATATCTATTTGTATGCTCATAGATGTTGCAGTGTTGCATAATCTTGAGATACACCAAATAGAATGGAGATTAAATTAGAAAATTTATATGATGTAACCCGTAGGGTTCATTTCTCCAGGACAAAAGAAGAAGGTGTGTAGGCTTGAAAAATCACTTTATGGTTTAAAACAAGCACCAAAAAAATGGCATGAGAAATTTGACAAAGTCATGATGTCAAATGGATTCACAAATAATGATTATGATAAATGTGTCTATGTCAAAGACACAAATAATTGATATGTCATTGTTTGTCTATATGTGGATGATATGCTTATTCTAAGTAGTAATAATGATATTATTAAAGCTACCAAGAAAATGTTGTCTAGTAAGTTTGACATGAAGGATTTGGTTGTTGCAAATGTTATACTAGGTATTAAAATTTCTAGAACATCTGGTGGACTTATATTATCTCAAGCACATTATATTGAGAAAATACTTGAAAAGATCGACAAAGATAAAAGCAGTATTGCTAAAACACCAGTTGATATAAATCTACATTTGTCTAAAAATATTGGCTAAAGTATATCATAATTGAAATACTCTCATATCATTGGCAGTCTAATGTATGTCATGAATTGCACAAGAACAAATATAGCACACTCAATTAGTAAATTCAATATATATACGAGTACTGCGTGTAGACCATTGGAAAGCAATTATCAAGGTGGTTAGATACTTAAGATATACCTTGAATTTTGAATTATACTATACGAGATATTCAGTTTTACTTGAGGGGTAGAACGATGCTAATTTAATATCTGATATGAATGATACAAAATTCACAAGTGGTTATATTTTTATATTTGGTGGTGCAGCTGTATCTTGAAAATCCTCTAAACAAATGTTTATTGCCAGATCCAAGGTGGAATCTGAATTTATTATTTTAGACAAAGTAGGAGAGGAAGCTGAGTGGCTTCACCCATTTCTAGAGGATATTCCAATATGCCATAAACTAGTGTCATCAATTTGTATATATTGTGATAACCAATTTACAATTGGTCGGGCACAGAGTGACATGTATAATGGTAAGTCTGGACATATACGTCATAGACATAATACCGTTAGACAATTACTCTCAAATTGGATTATTTATATTGATTATGTAAATTCAAATGATAATCTAGCAGATCCACTTACTAAAAATTTGACGAGGGAGCAAGTAAATTGCATATCGAGGAAAATGACACTAAAGCCTATAACTTCAAAGTCAGCTTAGTAGCAACCCAACCAAGTTGACAGGAGATCCTAAGATCTAGGTTCAAAGGAACAACTGAATTATGCGTGATTCAAAAGAAGCACTATGGAGATAATCTCTCCTACTTATGCTTATGATAAACTAGTGTTGCCTATATAGTTTATTAGAGTAAGGTAGGCTTTTAATGACTTTATAGCTTGAAAATCCAAGTGGAATATTGCAGGATATTCTTAATAAGAGTCACCTATATGGGTGTGAAGGGGCCGCTTGTGTGAGAATTTATAAAGGCTGAATTTTATAAAGCACTCATGAAAGTCAAGAGTTGCTAAGGGCCAAAATAAACACAATCATGAGAACCAATTGTGTTAGGAAAGAGACTGTGTGAAGTCTATTTGATCTGATTTATCAAACAGGTGAATAGTTCTAGATATCATATTCACTATTTAGTCGGTAAGTCTGATAGGCTTTCACTAGAAAAGGTTCAAGGCCAAAAATTACATATCTCGATGCACGATCTTTCTAGATGTACTCTCTATGGTGTATCTCGATGCACAATCTTTCTAGATGTACTCTCTATAGTATGTCAGCATTATCGTTTGCATACTAATAGCCAATTTTTCATTCATGTGGGAATTGTTGGACCAAAACAATTTTTTAAGTGTAAAAACTAAATTTTTAGTCCACTTTGAACCTAAATTAAAGTTGAACCCGCTCAACGCTTCAAGTAAACCTTCGTGGGTTCGTGTTTTACTCAGTGAAATCAATTAAAGTGCGACACAAGAGCGCGCGCGACACCTGCCCTCCCACCACGCTAAGACCACAACCCGACCTGGCCAAGCCAAGTCGGGCTCGAGTACGGGTACGGGTACGGGTTAGACCCATCCTTATCCTTTTTTGAGAAAAATTGTTTAACGAATTTGACGTGAATTTCTTAATTGTATTCATATTTAATCTTCCATCCAGTCTAAAATTTTGAATTCTTGTTTGTTCCCAATGGAAAGACTTCCATGGTGTTTTCTGGGCTGCATGCATCTTTAAGATTGTGTCTGTTCACATGGTGGTTGTCTGAAATAGTCAACAATTTGGTTATATAAACTTAGGCTCATTACCATTCTGTGTTAATCAATTTTTTGGTATTAAGGTAGTCATTAATGCATCTCATTTTCGGTATTAAGACAGTCTACATATCAGATAGCACAAAACATAATTTCTGGTTTGATAGCAAATAGATTAGAGTATTATTTCTATTCGCATGAAGATCATTGTATCCTAGAAGGAAGAAGTTTCAATTTTCATAAGAACCAGGTGTGGGGGCGAAATCTGTCTTAAGGACATAGTGTCAAACACTAGTTTTGATCTGCAAAAAGTTCAATAACAGTTCCTAATTTGTGCAAACGGGTCAGTTTAGAATATTTGTTTATTTACAGATTTTAAGTGTAGTTGTTTTGTTCTTACTTGTAGTTATTTCGTTCTTGACTATTACTGTTTTATTTTCAGTTACATGTTACAAATCAAAAATCTCAATAAGTGATTTTACTATATTTAAGAAACCACAAACAACATTTCTTTCTAATTATACTTCATTAGGCTCTACTTGGTACATACTTTCTTACTCGGGAATGCTTTCCACCGAGCAAACCACTTTTAATTGATTTAGTTTTAGGTCGGGCTTTTATTCAATATGCTCATCTAAAGCCAAAGTCTGCTTGGCCAAACTACAGGCATTTTTCTACTAGGTCGGTCCTTCACCTGCAAGGTTGAGCCTTTATCTGCTAGGTCATAGTAGAGCCACTCTAAACAACTCTTTTCAGCATGTGCCAACTCCCACGTGTCTAGATCCACTAGTCAAATCATGATAAGAAATTTCGAACCTCATAATTTACCCCTAGAGTATGTCTATCACATGGCAATGTTGAGAGACATTCTATGTGTGAATCATTCCTTTCATTTAATCCTCCATATTATTTCTTGGGAAATAGTGTTTCATAATTGCCTCAAAGAAGGGCTCATGCCTTCGTACTTACTAAAATTTTGAATAATACCCCCTTCCCGAGCAAAGTGGCAAGACCCTAATGAAGGGCTAGGGCCTTTTGTAAGAGAGATTTTGAATAGTGCCTTCTTCCCTTAGCAAAGAAGCTCGGCCTCAATGGAAGGCCAAGGCCTACTTAAGACAAATTTTGATAATTGCCCTTTTCCTGTAAATTCCCACATGTTTATCTTAATGTAGTGACATAATTATTTTTTTAATACTCATAAATGTAATGACGTAAGAATGAACCATATTGATTACAAGAGTAGAAATAAATAATTAAAAGAATTTGACACTATCTTAGTATTTTAGCCGTACCTTTGAACTCTAAACTCCGATTGAGCTGATTTTTGGTCTTTAGAAACTAGACTTCAAGGGCTAAAGAAATGTATTTCACAAAAATTTGTTGAATTGACTTCTAAATAGGTGAAAACTGGTCTAGAATTTAAGATAGAAAGTTAGCACAATCCGGATGCCCCAAACACCATCCAGACGGTACTCCCTACCATGAAACCTTATTTTTCATTAATATCAGTGACTTTGCACCATTCGAAAGCCCAATGTTTCTATGAAACAATGTTTCAGCTAGTTTTAATTATTCCGCTACTAGATACTATTTATTTTGAATTATAAGTTGGAGAAGTTACAATGTTTTATTGACTTTAATATTTATTCTTTGTCAGATGGATGAATGGTTTATTATTTAATGGCTATTGTTAGTTGATCTCATGAGTGGATGGTTTATAGATAGTAATGTCTTCTACGGTAAATTTTGGAGCGTTACATTTCCCCTAGTAAAGAGGCTCGGCCTCAATGAAAGACTAGGGTCTTTATTCTTAAGACGAATTTTGATAATTTCCCCTTTCCCCTAGCAAAGAGGCTCGGTCTCAATGAAGGGATAGGGCTTTTTGTAAGATAAATTTTGAATAACACCCCTTCCCTTAGCAAAGAGGCTCGGCCTCAATGAAAGGCTAGGTACCCTTCATACTTAAGAAAAATTTTGATAATTGCCCCTTTTCCTGTAGCAAATAGGCTCTGCCTCAATGAAGGGTTGGAGTCTTTCGTACTTAAAAAAATTTTTGATCACGATCCCAATCCCAATCCCCTAGCAAAGAGGACCTACCTCAATGAAGGGTCCCATCCTCCATTCTCGATCACTTACTATGATCTTTGCACCGACCTGCCTATGACGACTAGGTATTTGGAGATTTTAAAAAATAATTGAAGTAGGTGTATGTGTGATTAGGGGTCCGAGAATTTTTGGTTGCGAGTTAAATTGATGGTAAATTTTATATCAAAAATTTAAATCCACAATTTTTTAGTACTTGATTTAAGATGTATATAATTTTAGGGAAATAAATAGTTTTTATTAATTAAAAAAATGTAAAATGATAGAATTTCCCTAGAGATGTCAAGCACCTCACAAAGCAACTCCATTGGCGGCTTGAGAAGAAGAAGCTCTACATGGATTCCACGGGAGAACCTTGACTCATCCCTAAGGAGGTATAAAAAGGAGGAAAAATTTTGATTTGAGAAAGAGAGAGAAGAATAAGAGAAAAAGAGAAAGAGAGAAGAAGAAAAAGAATTTCAAAGGAAGAAACGTTGAAGTCGAAGTTACGGGTTTTTGCCAGAGTTCATTTCAAACATCAAGAGGTATATTCCTAGCTTAATTTGGACAAGGAGTCCATGTATGTGCTTATTTTTAGCACTATAGTAGTGTAGATGTGAGATTTATGGTTTAAAAGCTTATATGAGTATGGTTTTTTTGATGAAATGGGTCTTGAGTTTGGGGATGTTTTAGTTGGTTTTATTGCTTAGGGTGTGTTCTTGGGAGGTCAAGGAGTGGTGTGATGGTTGTTTGGTGATGTACCGTAATTAGTGGTGGTGTTGGAGTGGAGTTACAAAGGGTGTAATTGTAGAAGAACAAGTTCTCAAAGGGTAGAACCCGTACAAAACTCTCTATTAGGTGATGAATCGGTACAACTTTCATGAATCGAGGTCTTTTTGGATGAACTGGCATGATTTGAACCAGTACGAGCAGCCTGAGTGTCCAATGAACTTCAAATTTTGAGGTTATGACCCTAGGACATATATGGAGGTTCTCGTAAAAGTATGAAATGAGGTGTGAAAAGTTTATTTTTTCCTCCGGGGTCAATTCAACCTACTTTTTGATGGATTTTAAACAAACCAATTTTCACACTACTTTTAAATAGGTTAATTGAGGCTGAGTTTTAAGTTTCAGTGAAAAATAACATAATTTCATTTTTGTTATTTCAGATCAAAATACTGAGACTAGTAACGTTTCTCAATTCTAAATCAGGCTTTTAAATTGCCCAAACTACTTTCCAAACTTGCTTTTAAATGATTCTTTACATTATTTTTAAATGGTTAGTGTGCTTATAAATCTACGATTGGGTGGTTGAATATTTGCTTGGGATTTAGACCTGGATTATGATTTTTTAGTGTGGTTTCGCACAAATGATCGTATTGTTTGTACTAAATGAAATGTCGGGATCTTTTTGAATTAAATGTAAGTGCGCAACGGTCTAGTGGCAAAGGATTTATGTTTTAGGTTGAGGTCGTAGAGGATTTCTCATTGACTTCGTAAATGCCTAGGTGGTCATGTTGGTCTTCGAACTTGGGTACCGAATTGTTACTAGGGAGCATATTTTTCCTCCATGCCTTAACAGTATGTTGAATTGTACCTGAGACTTCCTAGGTCCTTTACCTATATGAATACCATACCCTAACTAGAGAATAGGAAGAGGATTACTCACTAGCCATGAGCAAGACCTTCAACAAAATAAGAAAAAGTTTCAAAGAAAGTCTAGGAAGAGATACCCCAAAAGGTTAAGTCCCCCTTTATTTATATATGTTCCCTAAAATAAAGTAATTCAGATTTTAAAATACGCACTAAGACAAGACACTTTTCCCATCAAAATTTGGAGGCACGTTCGAACAATTGAGCAACGTTCAAAGCAACAAAATAACCCATGTGTTCGAACGGTCAGAGAGCATTCAAACGGTGCTCCATATCGTCACATTCTTCGTTCAGACTATCGAACTTTGTATCGTATCTTGCGTTCCAACAAACCATCCCTGTTTGAACAGTACAAACTCTTTGGAGTTTTTTCAATTTTCTTCATTGCTCTTTGCGTTCAAACAGCACTGAACTGTTTGAACAGCGCTACTTTATTCGGTGTTCTTTGACTTTTCTCCTACATCTTTGGAGATTAAGATATTCTTTATTTTAGCACCAAACTCTTATTACACTTCAACCCCCTCGACTTTACTTCATTCTCCATTAGGGTGTTCATTTCGCCAAATCACTTCTTTTACCTACAATTTTACCAAAACATTATAAATCACATAAGAATATTATATCAACGAATAATTAATTTAATAACTCAAAAACAATGCAATTTTGTCATAACTAGCAGATAAAGAACCAACACTTTTCATAATGAATCAATTAGTAATGGTCAAGTCAATATAAACAAGGAGTTCATATAATATGAACCTAGACATAGCAAAAAGACAAGGACTTCAACATCATTTGGTCCTGGTTTTCTAATTTATCCATTAGAGAATGATCTTCAAAATTTCAAGGAAGCTTTGTTCTCCTGTGATGCTCCTTATTGGACAGAATCTGTTGATTTAAAAATTGAATCCATTATGAGAAATCATGCATGGGAGCTGGTGGATTTGCCACTGAATAACAAACCTTTAGGTTATAAATGGATCTTTAATAAGAAAATGAAAGACGTGGATCCGTTGATAAGTACAAAACTAGACTTCAAACCAAAGTATACCAACAAAACGAATGATTAAATTATTTTGAAACTTGTTCACCAATTACTAGAATAAAATTCATACGGGTGTTAATTGTTATAGTTGTTTTGAATGGTCTTAAGATACATTAAATGGATATAAAATACAGCATTCTAAAATGGTGAATAATATGAAAAAAATATACATGGAACAACCTGTAGAGTTCATTGCTTTGTTAAATCTCTTCATGATTTAAAACAAGCATCAAAGTCATGGCACGAGAAATTTTACAAAGCAATGTTGTCAAATGAGTTTAAAATAAATGAGTATGATAAATTTTTATATGTTTAGAGCACTTATAATAGATACGTTATTGTATGTCTTTCTGTAGACGGCATGCTAATTATAAGCAGCAATAACGATGTCATTAAAGCTATCAAACGAATGTTGACCAATAGGTTTGAAATGAAAGACCTAGGTTTTATTGATGTTATATTATGAGTTAAAATTTCTAGAACATCATATAAACTCATGTTATCTCAATCTCACTATATTCATAAAGTACTTGACAAGTTTAAGAAATATGAGATAAAACCTAGAAGAACACATGTCGAGGTTAATATCTATGTTTCTAAGAATAATGGCGAAAACATATCTCAATTAAAATATGCAAGCATAATAGGTAGTCTAATGTACATTATGAATTATATATACTCGTTCGGATATAGCAAATTCTGTGAGTAAGTTAAGTCGATATACAAGTAACCCCAAAAAAGACCACTGAAAAAAAATAATTAGGATTTCGGGATATTTAAAATATATCCAAAATTATTGGTTGCACTTCATTAAATACTCAGATGTACTCGATGATATACTGATGTTAATTGGATATTCGATATTAAATATTCAAAATACACGAGTGGATTTGTCTTTACATTGGGAAGTGCAATCATGTCTTGGATATCCTCAAAGTAAACATGTATTCCTAGATTTACAATAGAATTTGAGTTCATTAATGTGAGGAATTGTTGAAAAATTGGTTGTCGAGCAAATTATTTTGAGGAACTTTGAGATTAAATAAAAGTGGACCTCATAAGTTCAAATTGGTGGGACTATGTTTAGATATGTTCTCCTCCATGAGGAAATTAATGTAGTATATTTACTTATTCAAAACCATTAAGTATTAAATGAGAAATTGTGTCTCAAAGTGACCCACTTGAATGGAAGGATGAAACTAAAATGATGTGCAGTATAATAAGTCTTGTCCCACATTGGAAAAAAAAAACAAAAAATTTGGTGAGTTAATATACTCCTAGTTGGTTTTTGGGTTGGGCCCCAAAGGGTATCACAATTTTATGAACCGAGCAAACAACTGCACAAGCTTCGCCACTGGACGCGCGCGCGTCACCTACCTCGCCGATGGGGCTCGGGCTTGGACCTTGGGCCAAAAATATCTTATCTTTTTGCTAAAATTTTATTTGGTACAATGCAGGTTGTGGATCAAACCAAACAAATCTATATTTGGATTGCACTTATTTTTCCAATTGAAATTTAAAATCCATATCTGTTATTTTTGAACTTGGATGTCTTTCCCTTTGATTACTGTTCGATTAACAGTGTGCCTCTTCAATTTGAACAAGCATAATGAACAGTGATCTTTCGTACCTTTTCAGGAAATTCGAACAGAGACAAGAGAGACTATAAAAGGACTCCATTGAAGCTATTTTCAGAAATAGAAATATACTAGAATATAGATCGAAACTCCTGCATTCTGCATTCGTTTTTCTTCTCTCTCTACATTATTATTTTGTTGGGTTCAACTACAAAACACCGGTTGTGTTCATTAATTTTTTGAGATTGAAGTGTTGCTTCTTTAAAGACGAAATTCATTCTATTTTGGGAGACATTTGTTTATCAAGCTTGAGCTCCAAGTGAGAGCAAATCTGTCTTAAAAAAATTGTGGTTCATTGGACTCTGATTATTATTTTATTCTGTTGTAAGTGCATCATTTCTATTGTGTTTATACATATATGTTTATATAATTATTTTGCATGTAACAGAATACTTAGTAATCGATTTGTTACAATAATTATTATCTAATTCTGATTATATATTAGATAACATAGTTTATATTGTCGATTTGAGTTTTTTATATTAAATTTAGGCCCCCCTCTCCGAAAGAAATTTCTGGCTCCGTGCTTGCTCCGAACGTCGAGATATGCAGTTGTCTGCATTTTCAAGACTTTGTGCGCTTGCTTTTAACAGCCGGTATTTCCCACTTTTCTTGCATTGCCCGTGTGTTCTCATAAAAAGATGTTGTAAAATCACCTTGCTCGCTTCTTTCTAATTTGAGAAAGATTAAATTACACTTTACTCCATTACCATTGTTTTATTTGTAATCTTAATTATAAAATTTCTCACATTATACTCTAAAGTGTCAATTTTATTTCATATCACTCTAATAAATAATGACAAAACTGAAAAGCTTTCAAATGAGGGAGGAAAACCCTAAATAGCTTCCCGCCAAGTGCTTAGTACCACTTTATTTTACCTTTTTGCAATCAAATAGCTACTGAGAAGAAAAAGAAGGTCAATCAGAGGAAAATTTTGGAGTTTAGAAAGGACAAAATTATTGATAAATATTTTTCTTAATTTTTGACATGCACATGTGTAATAGACAGTTGCTTATTGACAGTACAAACCATTCACATAAACATTTATTATCAAAAAATTGACATTTTTATCCATTGGAGTAATATCAAATAAAATTAATATTTTTTGGTACATTGTGAGAAATTTTATAGTTGTAAGTACAAAGTAAAATAAGGATAATAGTTCAATGGATAAAGTGTAATTTTGCCTTTGAGAAATTGCCTAATACCCACTTTTTCACTTTGTTTACAACTTCCACGATGAAATATTAAATGGCTAGTGTGTCCATTACTTGAGATACCGCGAAGAAATTTACCGCTGTTATATCTAGCCTTAATAGATACTGTTATTTTCTACCCTATCAAAAGAAGAAAAAATATTCATTACAACGGTGATATCACGTGGTAAGATGATATGATATCACCAATTAATAATATTAAAACAAATAAGGACATAGACCCCACAAAAATTAATAACTATCCTATCATGTAAGCAAATAACTTCCCACCCTCCTGCCATGTAAGTTCAAGTAAGGTTCACCTTTCTCATTTAAGATTTTATTATTAGTTGGTGATATCATGTCATCAATTGTGACATGGTACTACCGTTGCGTTCAATATTTACTCCAGAAGAAGCCCACCTTCACTCTTATGCTCCGTTTAATAGGAAATATGGAAAATAGGAATGACGGAAAATAGGGAGGATATACTTTTTATCCTTCTAGGAAAGAAAGTAAGAATGATACACTTTTCTTCCTTTGTATTTGATTGGATAGATGAAAAATAAAAATTATAATTTTTTTTTTGTTGGTTAAAATTAGGGGTGACAATTGAGTCGTATCGTGTCAGATTCGTGTTGAATTATTACGGATTTGTGTCGAACATTAGTCACACCTAACTCAATTTATTTAACTAATTGTATCGTGTCGAGTTACGAGTTAACCTGTTTAATTACTTTCGTGTTGTGTTTGTGTTTGAGTTAATCAAATTCGTGTCATAAAATTTGTGTTTGTTAAAGTCGTGTAATTGTATTGAGTAAAAAATTTTCACCCCTAATT
>JAHQCQ010040118.1:0-61588 GCA_023539305.1 Ilex asprella | reverse complement strand
ATTGGTCTTTGAAGAGAGGAATAAAAATGAGTTGAAATCATATACCCAAGAAGAGGTTCCCCTTGGTTTTGCCAACTAAGAAAGTTAGTTACTCATACTTAAAATGGAAATAACAATGAAATGGAAGTGCATTGTAATGAAATGAATATCTAAAGTAACTAAATGCAATAACTCATAATCTAGGAATGAAAGAGATGCAAAACCATTTTTAGATCTATGGAAAATGAAGAACTTGAAATATTAATGGTGAAGCATTAATGAGAGCATTAAACTATGAACCAACATAAAGAAACTAGCATTAATGACATTAAATGAAGTTCTAAAGATCCTTACAAGAGATTACAAGCCAATGCAATGAACAACACATGCAAAATGCAACTTTCTCTCTCTAGAAACTACTATTCATCATCATCTACGCCTGGAGCTTCTCTCTCTATATTCCATACAATCCAATACATAATAATTCATCCATCCAGCCCCTCTCCCTAGAAAAGCATGCCTCAAGACCCCTGTCCAATCCTTGATGTTATTCCCATCATAGTAGCACAAATTAAGGTGGGCTGGATAGGGGCATGGCAGAGCTGTCTTCCTCCCCCAGCAACCCCTCTTCTCTCTCTTGGCATTAATGATCAATGCATCCAAAGTCTAAGAGAAGGTGTGAACACAATGCATAGTAACATGGGCGTGCAGAAGAAAGGCAGGATGAAGTATGGTGGGGACCACAAAACAGCTGGAGAAGATTTGCAAAATTTTGGGTCTGTCAGGTGATTGATAGAAATACCTAACCTCAACTAACCCCTAATTACTCTCCCTCAAATGATGCAATGTATGGCCGGGGGAGAAAGATTTCTTCCCCTATGGATAGTGTCAAAACAAAGGGCAATGAGGCAAGGGAAATGGAATGATGTAGAATGCAATGTGTATGCACAAAAATGCTCCCCAATCGCAAGGAGACTTTCGTGCGTCGTGTGATACTTGGAAGAGTATTCCAAGGTCATATCCACAGGGAAGGAAGTGTGTCAAGTTTGAAGTGATTTGGTGAAACACGAAAATGTAAAAATATTTTGTCTAGCGATTTGGTTGGTGAAGTGTGAGCTAATGAGAATCTAATGGGAAACAAGTGTTGGCAAGTCCAAGAGATTACTCCAATGGGTATGTCACCTTAACTTAACCCACTCCTCCGATTGGGTATGAATGAATGTTTGATTCACGGAAAGCCGGGGATGATATCGGTGAGTGTCTAAGCATAAACCGTGACTAGGCCTACGGTTTATCAAAGTCTCATTGAATCACCCACCTTCAATCTGGTCAAAACAAACCATTTGACTCTAAAGGGAGGGGGAGAAAGAGTTGAGATGGTGTGCCCAAAGAGAGATCCCCCTTGGTCTTGCCAACTAGAAATTTTAGCTATTCATACTTGAAATGAGAATGACTATGTAATGAAGGTGCATTGTAATGAAATGAAGGTGTAGAGTAACTAAATGCAATAACTCACAAGCTAAGTTTGAAAAAGATGAAAACCCATTTTGAATCGATAAAAAAATGAAGAACTAGAAAACATTAATGGTAAAGCATTGAAATGAGCATTAAACTAGGAACCAACATAAATGAACTAGCATTCATAGCATTCAAAGAAGTTCTCCAGATCCTTACAAAACATTCCAAGCTAAAACAATGGAGAATACATGAAAAACGTCACTTTCTCTCTCTAGAATCCACTATTCATCTTCTTCTTCCCAGAGCTTCTCTCTCTATATTTCATACCATCCAAAGATGTAATCCTCCATTCCAACCCCTCTTTCTAGAGAAGTAAGCAGCCCCCCTCCAAAATCGTGCAAGAGAGCATGACTGACCCTCTGGAGGTGGTAGTCAACCAAAGGGGGTAGGGGCAGCTAGGGCCAGACCCATGTCAAGGGCTGTTTTTACCCTTCTTTCTCACCCTTCATTAAATGTTGTAGCTTTAGGGTACAAGGGAAGGAGAGGGCACGCTGATCAGTATCCTGGGTGTGTCAGAAAAGTGGTGGAGTCACACTGGTGGGGCCCTCAAAACAGCTGAGCAGATCTGTAGAATTTGAGCACGTCAGGAACATGGTACAGGTACCCTTATTCCAGTAGGTTTTGGGTACCGGTACCATATGGTACCGGTACCATTCTGCTTCCTTATCTGTAACTCTTGATTTCTTTGCTCCCGAGCTATCCTCAACCTATCTTTTCAATTCACTTCAACCCAAGAGGTGTGGGAGGGTCTTTAAAACAATGATTGTCTCCATTCAACTGCAAGTACAACCACATGGCGTTAAGACTTTAATTATCATACTTTATATCATTTAAAGCTTAAAAGCACACAAAATGAGTTGATTAGCATCTCAGAATATACAAAGTTGTGTGCTAATCATCAGGCGGAGTGTACCGGTACGGCAAACTCCAGTAGGTTTGCACATCCTTTACCTGCAAACATCAACTACCATAATTAAGAACACATTTAGCCAAACTTCTATCCTTTAATCAAAAAAATTACTCAATTAATCAATGATTAGCACATTGAATCATACAATATTTTGTGCTAATCAATAGGAAGGTGGATGCATGAAGGCGTGGTGCTACGAGTTGGTTGAAGGAACTCCCGCATTGACCTTGCCGAAGGGTTAACTTGGATATTTTTTCCTTCATTCCTAGGAGGGGGAAAATGCACTCATGGGTTTGGCATTCTAGGTGGTTGCACTCCCCCACCACCTTGACCATTTGGATTAGCACCAACATTATCAAAATTATTACCCGAATCCTTGGGTGGGTCTTAGTCAATATTCGTGTTAGGGTATAGAGGTTGTCTAACTAGTCGACCTTGGTTGTCCCTTCCCTACTTGCAACAAAATATCTAAAATTGAAATTATAAACAAATAAGAATATATACACAGAGCAACGTACCTCAGCCCATGATGAAAATCAAGGGGCTTACATCCGTTGTCCGAAAATCACCTCTTTTATTCGACACTTGCCTTCCCCGGCAACGACACAAAAATGCTTGGTCAAAAACCTTGTTGTTTCATAACCTCTAAAAATAATCCCTTAGAATGTATAGTGTATGGAAGAAGGGGAGTGTCACTCTCCCTTGGGATAGTGTCAAAAGAAAGGACAAGGTGAATGGAAATTGAAATGGTAGAAATGTGAGATGTAAATGAACAAAAACGTATGAGTGTGTGTACAAAAGTACTCCCCAAGCGCAATGAGACTTTCATGGGTCGTGTTTTACTTGGTGGTATTCCAAGGTCGTTTCCACGAGGAAGGAATGCAAATCAAGCGGAAGGTGATTTTGAGAAAAAGAAAGTGTAAAATCTTTGTTCTTTAAAGTTGTTTGGTGAAGTTTGTGTTGGTAAAAATGAAATGTGAAACAAATTTTGGAAAATCCAAGAGGTCACTCCAATGGTGATACCATTTAAAATCGAATCCCTCCTCCAATAGAGCATGAATGAAGGATTGATTCGTGGGAAGCTAGGGATAAGATGAGTGAGTATCTAAGCTTAAACCGTGACTAGGCCTACGGAATATCAAAGACTCACCGACTTATCCACCCTCAACTCAGTCAAACTGAACCATTGAACTTTGAAAGGAGGGAGGAGAATGAGTTGAAATGGTATACCCAAATGGGGGTTCCCCTTGGCTTTGCCAACTATAAGATTTAGCTACTCATGCTTGAAATGAAATTAACTATGTAATGAGAATGCATTGCAAAGGGATGAAGTTCTTGAGTAACTATTTGCAAGAAGACATAAGCTGGAAGAGAATGCATTTAAAACCCATTTTACAACTAAGAAAATAAAGAGCTTTGATGCATTAATGGTAGAAGCTTTAAGAGAGCATTAAACTATCAAATGGACATCAAGGAACTGGCATTAATGATATTAAATGAGGTTCTAAAGATTCATACAAGGGATTACAAGATAATGTATTGAAAGAAATGCAAAAATCTCAATTTTCTCTCCTAGAACACTATTCATCATCTTCTCCCAAACTTTCTCTCCCTATATCCTTTGTAATGCCTGTAGTGTTTAATGATGGAGCCCCCTCCTGCTAAAAATGTGCCCTAGAGTCATGCCCTAGCTTGGAGATGTGATCTCCATCAATAGGCTGTAGGAGGAATGACCTAGACACACCTAGCAACACTTCTCTTCTCTCTCCTCATTGATCATCATGGCTCCAAAGTCCAAAGAGAGGTGTGAAAGGGATGAATAGTATTATGGGCGTGTCAAAGGAGCATGGGAGATCTGTTGGTGGGACCCTCGAGGCAGCAAAGCTTGAGATACAGAGATTTAGAGTAGACTCAACAAATAGTACCGGTACTGCTTATCGGTACCTCAAACTCCAATAGCCTCCGTGTACTGATATTGTAGCATACTGATATTGCATACCAATATTGTTTCTGCTGTTTCTTTCTATTTTATAATTTTTCACCTCCTGAGCTTTCCTCTAGCCATTCTTTCATCCCCAATCATCTCAATATATTTGGGAAGGCCTTAAGAAGCCTCTTTTAATACTTTTTATCCTCAAACATCAAATATCTTGGTTAAGAGCTCAATCCATGCAATTCCCATCATTTAATTCCCAAAAGTAATTAAAATAAGATGATTAGCACATAAAAATATACAAAGTTTTTTGCTAATCACCAGTTAACCTAAGAAGTGGTTGTGTTATGATTTATATACATCAGACCTGCCAATTGGCTGTCCAGTAAAATGGAAGTTAATTGTTGTGAGGTAACATTTCTAGTAATTAACCAATATGAAGCATAAGGATCCCTAAACTGATGGGTATCTGTTATATTCCTATCATTAATCTACTTTATTCGCACACTTTATTTATTCATTTAAACTAGTTGTTAAACTATGCTCACTTTAGAAGCTATCAAAACAATACTCTACTTCAAACAACAACTTTACTATTTTTTATTTATTTTATTGTCTAAGTTACTGAAAACTCTTCGTGGGATCGATACTTGGACTTAAAACCGAGAAAACTATAATTTGACTATTTATACTTGGGTGTACAATATGATATAATTCATTCACACTAAAAAGTGCGAACCAAGAAATATAAAAGATCCAACTTTCTCTCTCTAACTTCATCTTCTTCCTTGAGCTTCTCTCCATAAAAACTATGTGTGTAGCTGAAATAATCTAGTAGTAGTGCTTTTAATTTCGTTCATAACCCCCATATGGTCTGTGAGAACTGAAGTGTAATGTCTAGAGGGAGTATGGACACTGCCATAAGCAATAACAGGCCAACATGCCTCTTCCATGCTTCCCCCAACCTCTCCTCTTCTATCTTTTACTCCTCCATGCTTTCTCTTCCAAAAATAGGCTTTAGGTGTAAGAGAGCTTCATAGTGTGTCATATATGTCAGGACGTGTGGGGTGACAAGAGGTGGGTGATTAGCACAAAACTTTGTATGAATTGTTTGTGCTAATCATCATTCCTTGAGTGTTTTTAGTGATTAAATATTATGAGTTATGTCAATCAAAGTCTTAATGTTAATATTTCATGTTTGCAGTTAAAAAAAGTTTGAATATAGCTTTTGAAGGCTCTCCCATGTCACTTGAGTTGAATAGGGATGAAAAGAGATCAAGGTGATAGCTAATGAGAAGAAAAAATCAAAAAATAGAAAAAGCAGCCAAACAGTACCAGTACGCGTACCAATACGCTTAGGGTACTGGAGTGGACCGTACCAGTATGCGTACTGGTACAATTACCCTACTGGAGTTCGACATACCGGTATGCGTATCGATACGCTTTGCCTGACAGACAAAGATTCTACATCAATTGCTCTACTATCTTAAGGGCCCCACCAACGGATCTTCTATGCTTCTCTGACACATCCAACCCATAGAACATCCCCTCATGTACTTCCTCTTGGACTTTTGGAAGGTAGATAATAAATGAAGAAAGAGGAGAGAGAGGCTGCTGGGTGTGAGGACAAAGCCTGCACAACCTACACCAGCCCACCTGAACCAGAACAACCTATTTTACAGTCACATCAAGCTAGCTGGGGGAATCTCTGGGGCACATTTTTTAGGAGACTCTCCCTGGAACTGGCATTCAGCAAAGGGGGAGAGAGGATATAGAGAGAGAAAGAGTGAGGAAGAAAAGGAATAGTGTTTAGTGAGAGAAAGTTCAGATTTTTGCATTTCCTTCATTACATTGTCTTGTAATCTTTTGTAAGGATTCTTGGAACTTCATTTTAAGGTCATTAATGTTATTCTTCTTTAAGTTCAATGACAGTTAATGCTCTCTTTAAGCTTTCACCATTAATGTAATAATGTCCTTCATTTTTTTAGTTATAAAATGCGTTTAAATGCATTTACTTTTAGCGGATGATTTCTTTCATTTAGTAGCTTTAGAACTTCATATCTTTGCAATGCACTATCATTCCATTGTCATTTATATTTCATGTATGAGTAGCTAAATTATTTAGTTGGCAAAGCCAAGGGGAACCCCCACTTGGAAATACAATTTCAACTCATTCTCCTCCTTCCCATATGAGAGTAATGGTTCAGTTTGATGGGGTTGAGAGTGGATAAATTGGTGAGTCTTTGATATCCCGTAGGCTTAGCCACGTTTTATGCTTACATACTCACTAAACTTATTCCTAACTTCCCTCGAATCAATCATTCGTTCATGCTCTATCAGAGAAGGGATTGGAGTTGAAAGGGTATTCCTATTGGAATGACCTCTTGACTTTGCCAACATTTAATTTTCATTGCATTTCCTCCAAAACACACTCCACCAAATAACTCTTAACCACCAAGATTTTTACACTTCATTTGATTCACAATCACTTTCACTTTGGTTTACATCCTTCCCCATGATATGTCCTTGGAATACTTCTCCAAGTAAAACACCAACACACGAAAGTATCCTTGCGATTGGGGAGTATTTTTGTGCATTTATACATCACATTTATATCATCCCACTTTCTTTTTCCTTTGCCCTTTATTTTGACACTATCTCAATGGAGAATGACCCTCCCTTTCTTGCATACATTTCATACATATCTCAAGGGATAGTATTTAGGGGTTAAGGGAATGCAAGGAATTCATCAATCATTTTTGGCGCCGTTGCCGGGGAAGGCAAGTGTCAAACCAAGAAGGTGATTTTTGGACTACAGAGGTAAGTCCTGTGATCTTCATCATGGGTTGAGGTACGTGGTTCGTGTACATATCTTTATTTTTTTATAATTTCATTTCATTTTTTTATTTAGAGTTTTTGTTGTATGTGGGGGCGGGACGAGCAAAACCAACTGGTTGGGCAATTCATGGACCCTAATATGAATATAAACCAAAACCCACTGAGGATGCGGGTGACAACTTTGATAATGTAGGTGCCAATCCTAATTTTCAAGAGAATGGGGGATTGCAACAACCTATAAGGCCCAACCCCCAAGTGCATTTTCCCCTACCTAAGAATGAAGGGAATAACATCCCGATTGATCCTCCGACAAGGTCAATGCGGGATTTTCTTCAACCAACCCATTGCACCATACCCTCATGCATTCTCCTCCCAGTCTAAGTTCATCTCTTTATAGTCAAACCAGGGATGTTGAACTTACTTCCCGAATTTCACGGAATCGAGGGTGAGAACTCTTATTCACATAGAAGGGATTTCGAAGAAATAGTTTCAACTTTTACCCCTTACTATTATATGGAAGAGATAGCAAGGATGAAACTGTTCCCATTCTCCCTGAGTGATAAGGAAAAAACTTGGCTTCAGTCCTTAAGACCTCGGACCATGACATCTTAGGAAGAAGCGATCTCTGTGTTTTTGAATAAATTTTTCCCAGTGCATAAAACCACCACCCTTAAGAACCAAATTCAATTTTTTTTGGAGAATCCCAACGAATAATTTTACCAATGCCGAAAAAGGTGCAAAGAGTTACTACAGTCCATCCCACGTCATGGCTTTAAACCATGGCAATTTTTGAGTTTCTTCTCTAAAGGAATTACATCGGGCCATTGACAGTTTATCGACATGATGTGCAACGGGAAATTCTTGAACAAAGAACCCGATGAGGCATTGGACTATTTTGATACCTTGTCCCAAAATTCACAGTTATGGCACATCACTGACCCAACCGATGTGCCAAGATCTTTGCCTCAGGAGAGTGGCCAACAGAAAGGGGGAAGGATTTACGATCTAAAAGACCGGGAAGACCTACTTTCACAAATTTTCAAATTGTCTAGGAAAGTAGAGAATCATGAGGTAAATAGGAGACGAGAGGTGTCCCACTTGTCAAGAACTGAGGAGGTTTGTTCTATCTGTGAGAATATTAAGCACTCCACATTGAAGTGTCCAAGCATTCCGGCACTTAGAGAAGCATACCCATGCCTTCAATCAACCTAGGCAATAGTTTTCTCCAAATTCTAACACATACAATCAGGGGTGGAGCAATCACCCCAATTTTAGTTGAAAGAATGAGAACCCTATTCCTTATGGTTCCAATGCATATTCACCTCCCATGCCACCTAAACAAGGTCAATACCAAAGTCATGGGCAAGCTTCTAGCTCCCAGTACCCATGTGCCAATCCACAAGGGTATCAGTCGACCCCACCACCACAAAATTTTTCAAAAAATCCACCTCCACAAGGCTTCTCCCATCAAGAACCATCCAATCCTCCCACCTACCAACCACATTGTAAGAGGAACTTGGAGAATGTGCTCTATAATTTCATTCAAAGTCAAAACAATTTCAATAACGACAATTCGGCCCAACTCACCAAGATTACCAATGCCATTGGGTTGTCTCAACAAGAGAAGGGAAAATTCTCCGCTCAACCTCAAGAAAATCCCAAGAGCCAACATGCAGTTGAATTGGCCGCACCCACCCAAGAGAGTTGCGAACAACTCAAGATAGTCACCACTCTTCGAAGTGGCAAACAATTTGAAAAGACAGTAGTGCCAAAGGTTGCACCCAAAGCCCCATTGCCAGTACAAGGAGAAAACGAGGGTGAGGCCAAAGGAAGTGTGGCCGAGAAAGGTGAGATGAGCGAAAATAGAGATGAAGTGGTGGTTGAAAAAGAAAGTGTGATGGATGAGCACATGTTTATTCCTTCTATGTCTACCCCTTTTTCCCATTGTTTGAAGCCACCGATCAAGGTAGCTAATTATACTGACATTTTGGTGATGTTCAAGCAGGTAAAAATCAATATCCCTCTCCTTGACACTATCAAGCAAATACCATCATGTGCTAAAATCTTAAAGGATCTATGCACGGTAAAGAGGAGGTTGAATGTTCAGAAGAAGGCATTTTTAACCGAGCAAGTGAGCTCCATTTTGAGAACCAACTCTCCTCTGAAGTTCAAGAATCCCGACTGTCCAACAATTGCCATTACCATAGGGAATTGTCGGGTGGAGCAAGCATTACTTGACTTGGGAGTAAGTGTCAATCTCCTCCCCTACTCGATGTATCAATAACTTTAACTTGAGGAGTTGAAGCCCACCTCAATTACACTCTAACTGGTGGATCGTAGCATTCGCACACCAAGGGGAGTAGTGTGTTTTAGTTCAAATTGATAATTTTTACTTCCCTGTTGATTTTATTGTCTTAGATACACATCCCGTAGCTAAGCTGAGTTCCCAAATCCCTGTTATTCTTGGTCGTCCCTTCTTTGATACATCTAATGCCGTGATAAATTGCAGGAATGGCTTGATGAAATTGGCATTTGGAAACATGACTATGGAGCTTAATGTGTTCAATCTGGCAAAACAACCGAGAGATGACGAGGAAGTTAATGAGGTAAATCGAATTGACGCTTTGGTCGAGGAGCAAATGGAGTTGGAGGGAATGTTGAAATTAAAGGGGGAACAAATTGTTGACCATGAGGAATTGGAAAAATAAGAGGAGAGTGAAGACTTGATGGGGATAGGAAGTTAGATTCCCATATTTGAGGAGTTACCCAAGCAAGAAAGGAAATTTTTCCCGTCAAATTAGCAAAAGCCAAAACTAGAGTTGAAGCCATTACCCTCCAACTTGAAGTATGCCTATCTTGGCAAAGAAGAAATTTTTTCGGTGGTCATTAGCTCTACTTTGAAGGCGGAACAAGAAGAAAATCTCTTAGAAGTATTGAGGAAGCACAAAGGAGCAATTGGGTGGACTATTGCAGACATAAAAGGGATAAGCCCTATCATTTGCACCCATCACATTTACCTCGAGGAGAATGCCAAACCCTCCTGACAACCTCAAAGGAGATTAAATCCCAACATGAAGGAGGTGGTGAAGGAGGAGGTTTTAAAACTACTTGATGTGGGCATTATCTTTTCGATCGTTGATAGCAAGTGGGTAAGTCCCACACAAGTAGTACCAAAAAAATCCGGAGTCACAGTGGTGGAAAATGAGGAGAATGAGCTCATACCCACAAGAGTAATCACCGGATGGAGGGTTAGCATTGACTACCGGAAGCTTAATTCTTGTACAAGGAAAGATCATTTTTCGATGCAATTTTTGTATCAAGTTTTGGAAAGGGTAGCAGGGCATCTATTCTATTGTTTCTTAGATGGGTACCTGGCTATAATCAGATTGAGATAGCCTTGGAGGACCAAGAGAAGACAACTTTCACCTGCCTATATGGTACAATGCCCCAGGGACTTTTCAACAGTGCATGATGGGTATTTTTAGCGATATGGTGGAAAAGATTATGGAGGTGTTTATGGATGATTTTTTCGTGTTTGGTGACTCCTTTGATGGATGTTTGGAAAATTTGGAGAGAGTATTGGAGAGATCTGAAGAAAAGAATCTTGTATTGAATTAGGAAAAGTGTCACTTTATGGTGACGATAGGAATCGTATTGGGCCACATAGTATCGGCAAGGGGCATTGAAGTTGAAAAATCCAAGGTGGAGGCCATCTCCAACCTTCCCATGCCGACAGCCATCAAGGAAATTCGATCTTTTTTGGGCCATGAAGGTTTTTATCATCGATTTGTTAAGAATTTCAGTGCATTGGCCCGACCCTTGACCCAATTACTATCTAAAGAGGTCCCCTTTGAGTGGTCAAATGATTGTGAGGCATCCTTTAAAAAACTAAAAAACATGCTTGTCAAGCCTCCTATCATGCGACCACCTAATTGGGATCTTCCTTTTGAGCTTATGTACGACGTGAGTGATTATGCGGTTGGCACGGTGCTGGGTTAGAGGGAGCAAAATCAACCGTATGTCATTCATTACAATAGCAAGACACTTAATGAGGCTCAAATGAATTACACCACCGCTGAAAAAGAATTGTTAGCCGTAGTGTTTGCATTAGATAAGTTCCGTTCATATCTCATTGGTTCGCCTATTGTTGTCTTCACTGACCATTCTGCCTTGAAGTATTTGTTATCTAAGCAGGATGCGAAACCAAGGCTCATTAGGTGGATCCTCCTCTTGTAAGAATTTGATTTGACAATTAAAGACAATAAAGGAGTAGAGAATGTTGTGGTGGATCACTTATCCCAGATGGTGGTGCAAGAGACAAATAAGCATATTCCAATTCCTAACTCTTTTCCTGATGAACATTTACTCTCAATTCATTCAATTTGTCCTTAGTATGCTGACATTTGTAATTACATTGTAACAGGATAAATACCGCCACAATGGAGCCCAGAAGACAAAAGACAATTCATGGTGGACGTGAAGTATTTTTACTTCGACAATCCGTACTTGTTCAAATATTGCTCAGACCAAGTCATGAGGAGATGTGTGCCCGAAAATGAACAGCGGAACGTCCTTGCATTCTGTCACTCCTAAGCTTGTGGCAGACATTTCTCGGCGAAGAAAACTTCAGCTAAAATTCTTCATTCAGATTTTTGTTAGCCCTCTCTTTTTAAAGATTGTGTTTCATATTGTAAGGCATATGATAGATGCCGACGATTGGGTAGTGTGACCAGTCAAAATATGATGCCCCTTTCCCTTGTCCTTGTCACAAAAATATTTGACTGTTGGGGCATCGATTTCATGGGTCCATTCCCCATGTCTTTTGGTTATCGGTACATTCTTCTGGCAGTGGACTACGTGCCAAGTGGGTAGAGGCTATCCCAACCAAGACTAATGACTACTGGGTCATAGTCAAGTTCCTCAAAGAGAACATTTTCTCAAGGTTTGGGATGCCTCGTGCTATGATCAGTGATGATGGATCCCACTTTTGTAATAGGCCATTTGCATCATTAAAGTTTAAATATGGCGTTACACACAAAGTATCCACTGCATACCACTCAAAAACCAATGGCAAGCTGAATTAGCTAATGGGGAGATTAAGAATATCTTAGAAAAAAAGGTTAACCCAAACAGGAAGGATTGGTCAGTCAGATTGACCGATGCCTTATGGGCGTACCGTACTGCCTATAAGACTGTTTTAGGCATGTCTCCCTACCGGCTTGTTTATGAAAAAGCTTGCCATTTGCTGGTTGAAATGGAGCACAAGACCTACTGGGCCATAAAAACCTTGAATTTTAACTTGAGAATGGCTGGTGAGCAGAGAAAGTTGGATCTGAATGAATTGGATGAGATCCGAAGAGATGCATATGAGAGTTCCAAAATTTCAAAGGAACGGGCTAAAGTTTTTCATGATAATTCCATCACAAGGAAGTTATTTGAGCCCGGGCAAAAAGTGCTCTTGTATAATTCTCGTCTTTCCCTCTTCCAAGGAAAACTAAGGTCCCGTTAGGATAGCCCTTATCTTGTTAAGGTGGACTACCCCAACGGAGCAATGGATATCGCAAATCCGAAAGACGGCCAAACATTCAAGGTCAATGGCCAAAGGCTCAAGTCATTCTTTGAGGGTTTTGAAGAACAGACGATAGAGGAAGATTTAATTGACCTGGTGCATCCAGAGGTTGTGGAGGATTAGCTAGTTTTTTTTATCTTTTCTAGTGTACAGTTCCTTTTAATGACTTATGTCAATTTTATTTTTATGTCACTCACTTTATTTGGTTGTATAGATTGGTTTCTCTTAGATCTAGATCTTGTTGTTTTTGTCAAAAGCTCAATTGCGAGGTGTTCTCTTACCTTACTCATCTTTTTACTGTCTTTCATTGCATACTATAGCTTTTTGTTGCATTGAGGACAATGCATGATTCTGGTTGGGGGTGAGGTGCACCAGTTGTATGATACACCAAGGTTGTTAGAAATTTTTATTGTTACTTGCATTAGTAAAAAATATGCAAAATTTTTGAAAATTTTTGCTGAAAAATATCTTAAAGTAGATCTGTATTCCTTCATGAAGAATTTGTGTGTTTGATGACATGTTAATCTTTGTTGTGAACTTTGTGCACATGAGCATTCTATGGAAGTTGATCCCATGTATGAGTATAACATATGTATTAATTCTCGAACTTAGTTGTATGTGACTCTTGAATGTGTAATTTCGGTGATTTATGGATTGGATTCATGTTTTAAGCTTGACATAAGTAGCAGAGATCAGTTTGGACCCATGAGAGCTTTAGTACCAAATCTTTTTGGAGGGAAATTACATTTACTCAAAGAACTACTTTTCAACATTAAATTTGTTCAATAGTCTCATTATGCTTCTTTCGGCTCGGCGCTATTGGTTAGTAGACTGATTTGTTTTGATTATACAATGCCTTTCCATGTAGACCTTGAAGTGATCTTCGGCTATCATTGAATATTTTGAGCCTTTGCCCTTTTTCTTGTTCTAAATATTATCCCTAGTGCCGTGATTGTGCCAAATTGAATTTTTTATGCAACACATTTAACCAAGCCAAAGAAAAGAAGAAATATCTATCTAACCTTGGTTGTTCCTTGTGCTAAGTACGAATGATAATAAAATAGAGGGAAGTATGGTGTGGAAATTCAAACAAAAGGGATGAATGAGGTTGAAACTCAATGAGTTGAACAGAAAAGAATGAAAAATACAAGAAAAGGAGAAAAGGGGGTGAAAGAAGAAAACGAAGATGTTAAGGAAAAGAAAGAAAAGAAACAAAAGGAGTGGTGATGATAAGGAAACCAAAATCCCATAAAAAGGGAAGTGCTTTTCTAATATAAAGATCTCTCGCTCGGAACAACTCTCTTTGTTACCCTATATCCGTCATTTCTTTTACCTAGATATCACCCCAAGGCCCCATTATAACCTTAAAGTTCTAAGTGATCTAGAGAAGCATGGGAGGTGCATAAATTCAAAGAGAAAGATGAGTTATGTTTTACTATCCAATGCACAAGCATTCTATTCATGAGACTATGCCAAGTCCACTTTACTTTCTTATTCAAACTTCATTTTTGGATTACATTTGAGTTAAACTTTGCTTTGAACACAAGATTCTATATCACATGTACACATAGAGTGCATACCAGGATACCTGAGTGCAGTTATTGATTGAGAGTGTCCCTTTGTGAGTTTTGCATTGAAACTGAGATTGTCCAGCCATTCGAATGTGAACCCTATTGTGTAAATGCTCAAATTACGTGTTTAACTCATACACACACAGGTTGAAAATTAATTTGTAGGTGCATACTTTAACCTAGTATCTAAGACCATGGCTTGTTCTTGTTGGTTTAGTTCAGTCATTTGAGAAATATGTTAAATAACTCATGCTTTCGGAATGGAGAAATATGACTCGTGCTTTTGATATTTGACATGACTAAGGAGTGCCTCGTTTAGGAATTTTATGATGTGTATCTTAGATGTTCATTTTGATGGTTGAAAATAGAAATCCATTCCTTGTATTTTGAATGTATTAAAAATTTTAAATCGCATTGCAATTTCATTAATGAATTTGGCATGATGGCTAAAAATTGTGATGTTAAGTGGAGTACACGTTTAGGGTGGAGTAGAGGTCAAAAAGAGAGTATTAGGAAGCAAAAGAGGCAGTCCTAGAATGGAATGGGGTAGTGATGGGTTGATCAGTAGAGGAAATTACAGCCAAACCGTATCGGTACGCATACCGATACACTGAGGCTACTGGAGTAAACCGTACTGGTACGCTTCGTCTGATACGCCAAAAGTCAGGATTTTTAATATAATCGTTCAGCTTAAACCATCACTACTCATTATCATTTCTTGCCCTAACCCTCTCCCTCTTGATTGATGGAAAATAGTGCCGTTCCTTACCTCTCAACACCATCCTCAAATGTGTATGGCTTATGTGTGAAGGGAGTGTCACTCTCCCTCGGGATGATGCAAGAGATAGGCAACAACGAATGTGAATGGTGGGGAATGGATGAACCAAATATGTGTGAAATGAAATGTGGAATGTGCACAAAAGCGCTCCCCAATCGCAAGGAGTCTTTCGTGGTCGGTGTTTTACTTGGAAGAGTATTCCAAGGTCGTCTCCTCAGGGAAGGAAAGGGAGTTTTGTGAAAGTGATTTTGCAAAAGTGAAAAGAAAGTGTAAAATCTTGTATTTGAGTTTTGTGTTTGGTTTGTAAATGAAAATGCAAGAAAACAAGTGTTGGCTAATCTAAAGGATTCATTCCAATGGGAATACCAAATCAACTCAAAGCCTTCCTCCGATTGAGCATGAATGAACGATTGATTTACGGGAAGCTAGGGACGAGATTGGTGAGTATCTAAGCATAACCCGTGACTAGACCTATAGGATATCAAAGGCTCACCAACTCATCCACTCTCAACTCCGTCAAACCGAACCATTTGACTCAAAAGGGAGGAATGAAGAAGAGTTGAAATGGAATCCCCAAGAGGAGGTCTTCCCTTGGATTAACCAACTTAAATCCTAACTACTCATATTAAAAGCAAGACATTCATAATGTAAAGAGACAAAGATGAAATGGAGATTAAAACTTAACTAAATGCAAGAAATCTTAAACTAAGAAGAGAAATCAACAATACCCATTTTAAACTAAGAAAATGATGAACTTGAAAGCATAAATGGTGAAATCTAAGTTACACAACTAAACTTGAAATAGACTTGAAGTAAATGACATTAAGGTAATAAAATGAAGATTACAAGAGTATGAAAGCTTATACTACAACAATAGCAAGTGAAATGGGAGAAGAAAATACAAAAACAAAATTTACTATTCATCATCTTCAACCTTGGAACTCTCTCTCTATATCTACTCCTAAGCTTAGGTAGCCAACTCCCTTTGTGTAAAAATTAATTGAATATAATGGAGTGTGTGTGTTTTATTTTCGTGCATGATGGTCCCCCAGGTGTAAGAGCAGGTCTTCCCATCCATAGGGGTTGAGATGATGGCCCTTGACAGGCTATGGAAGAGCTAGCCTGCAACACACATGTGCAACCCACTTCACTCCCATGCTTCATTAATGCCAAGCCTCCAAAAGTCCAAGGGCAGGTGTACAGTGTTGTGGGCGTGTCAGAAGAGTGGGGGAGAAGTGCTGGTGGGACAGTCAAAGCAGGAAGTCTGAGCAGCAGAAGGAGGAGCAGAACGACAGGCTCTACTGGTATGGACTACCGGTAGAATTCTCTACCGGTAGGGTTTCTACTGTACTGGACCACCTTCGGTAGAAATGACATAACTCTTGATCTAACCGTTGGATTGAGCTGAAATTTTTACATGATACAGAAGACATCTAGATCTACAACTTTCATGTTTTGAACTTTTCCAGATTCTGAGCAGATCATGGTCAAAATGGAGGACAACCGAGGCAGTGCTTCCTAGTGATGTGGCAGCTGGTGCCTTTGTTTCAAAACACCAATACCTCTTTGATTTCTTCACTTTTGAGCCTCCAATTCTTCATGTATTGTATCCATCCCATTACCACACATCCAACATAGTTGCAAGGTCCTAAAATTCAACATTTAAGCTATTAAAACATGCAACATCGAGAATTTAACATTATTCATAAAATAGGGTAATACTAAGTAATTAAATGCAAAATTTGAGTTATAATGAATGTAATGAGGCCCTGAAATGTGTAATATTATGTGCTCATCACCTCTCACTCGGAAATACCCCAAAACCCAAATCCTTTCTTCCCTCTATAAAATCCATAAACCCTTTTCATCTGTAAGCCATAAATTGTTGAAATCTAAGAATTTGGAACCCTAGGTGCCGATTCTCCTCAAACCCCTTAAATTCTCCCCTTCCTCTCTAAGGAATTTTAACGGCTCGAATGTTAAGGGCTTGTCTTGAAGCCAAAGAACCGATTGGGGGTCTTTTCTCGCTCATCCTTGAATTCTTTGCAATAGGGGCACTGTTGCTATGCATGGCTCGGACCAAAGCCACAAGCCGAGAATCTCCTCCACCTGAAAGCCTTGGAGGTCGAAAGAGGAGTGGAGAGGGGTCAAGTGCCAATAGAAGTGAACTAAGGAAGAAGGCAAAGAATGAGGCTAAGGATCTACTGATCCAAGAAAAAGGGGTCACTTGTGAACCGTACCTAGACCCCATTTCTCTCACCCCATGGAATGAGGCGGTCCAAATCATTAGAGCCCAAGGCATTCACTTTTGGCTTGAACCTGTTGATGGGTACAATTTGTCATTGTGTAGAGAATTTTACCGAACACTTAGGGTTGCTGAAGTGGATAATGTTGAAGTGTTAAAAACCAACGTTCGGGGAAAAATGCTTGTGGTGACCCCCGATATCATTGCTATACTCCTGTGGGATTACAAAAGGCCATCAGACAATTCACCTGTCTACCCTGACAATGTTCCTCGACCCAAAAAGATGCATGAATTGGTCGAACTGATGTATGAGGACCCCAGCACCTTCAAGGGAAATGTGCAAAGTGGGAAGTTGAAACCTACGTATGGGTTGATAAACAAGCTACTTTATTGTAATTTATCGCCAAGGGGTGCGGAGAAGAAGCCCAACATAGAGAAGTTGAACCTTGTGGATGCAGCCGTGTTTGGAAAAAAAATTGACTTCACCTTCCTAATTTGGCAAGACATAAAAACCTATGATCAAACTACCATTTGGGAACTTGGTGACTCGATTGTGTAGGCACTTCAAAGTAAAGGCTTATGCGTTCGACAAGCAGACTCCCCTAGAGACGGGTGTCATTGGCAAGACTAGTAAGAAAAAAAAAAAGGCTATGAGCCAAGGGAAGAGAGTCAAGGCTACGAGGGCTGGTTCTGAGGTCTCTGGGGCATCTTCATCTGCTGGGCCATCCACAATTGCACCAGTACGATCAATGGACCAGCGTATGGATTCACTAGAGGCAACCATATAGGGTATGGCGGTGATGATAAAGTAAGTGTTTGTGCACACTTTCCCTGGGAGGCCTATCCCAGGAGGACCCCCACCACCTGCTGATGCTCCTTTTATACCTATACACTCCTCTTCCATAGTGGTGAAAGTTGGTGATGAAGAAGAGGAGGGTGATGATGATGACTCAGATAAGAATGAGGAGGGTGAGAGTGAGTATGATGAGGATGATGACAATGATGAAGAAGGGAGTAGGGGTGTGTAGTTTTTATTCTTCTTGGGATAGGTTGTACTTGATTAGGATGAAGTCATTGGCCTAGTTGAAGAATCTCTAGAGACTTGGCCAATTTTGTCTCTTTTTGATATTTGACTCCATGTACTCCTACTTTTGAACACATTAATGAAATATCACAGTTCTTCCCCATTTTGTCCATGTTTATTTTGCTAATTGCATTACGATTTTGGATTTTTAATTTTGGATGTTCAATTCTGGATAATTTGCATGGGAATTACAATTTGCTAGTTGCACTATGTTGTTTCAAAATTAAATTTTGCTAAGGGACTAGCAAAACCCAAGTTTGGGGGTGTGATTAGCACAAAACTTTATATGAATTATTTGTGCTAATCATCATTCCTTGAGTATTTTAAGTGATTAATATTAGGAGTTATGTCAATCAAAGTCTTAGTGTTAATATTTCATGTTTGCAGTTGAAAAAGGTTTGAATATAGCTTTTGAAGGCTCTCCCATGTCACTTGAGTTGAATAGGGATGAAAAGAGAACAAGGGGATAGCTAATGAGAAGAGAAAATAAAAAAATAGAAAAAGCAACCAAATTGTACCAGTACGCGTACCGATACACTTAGGCTACTGGAGTAGACTGTATCGGTACGCGTACTGGTACGATTGCCCTACTGGAGTTCGACGTACCGGTATGCTTTGCCTGACAGACCTAGATTCTACATCAATTGCTCTGCTATCCTGAGGGCCCCACCAACGGATCTTCCATGCTTCTCGGACACATCCATCCCATAGAACATCCCCTGATGTACTTCCTCTTGAACTTTTGGAGGGTAGATAATAAATGAGGAAAGAGGAGAGAGAGGCTGCTGGGTGTGAGGACAAAGCCTGCATAACCTGCAGCAGCCCGCCTAAACCAACACAACCTATTTTGCAGTCACATCAAGCTAGTTGGGGACATCTCTGGGGCACATTTTTGGGAAGGAGACTCTCCGTGGAGCTGGTATTCAGCAAAGAAGGAGAGAGGATATAGAGGGAGAAAGAGTGAGGAAGAAGAGGAATAGTGTCTAGTGAGAGAAAGTTCAGATTTTTGCATTCCCTTCATTACATTGTCTTGTAATCTTCTATAAGGATTCATGGAACATCATTTTAAGGTCATTAATGTTATTCTTCTGCAATTTCAAAGATAGTTAATGCTCTCTTTAAGCTTTCACCATTAATGTAATAATGTCCTTCATTTTTTTAGCTATAAAATGGGTTTGAATGCATTTACTTTTAGCGGATGATTTCTTGCATTTAGTAGCTTTAGAACTTCATATCTTTGCAATGCACTGTCATTCCATTGTCATTTACATTTCAAGCATGAGTAGTGATTACCACAAAATATTGCATGATTCAATGTGCTAATCTTTGATTAATTGAGTAAATTTTGTGATTAAAAGATAAAAATTAGGCTAAATGTGTTCTTAACTGTGGTAGTTGATGTTTACAGGTAAAGCATGTGTAAAATAGCCTTCTTAAGCCCCCTAACTAGGTTGAGTAGAATAAGGATGAAAAAGCTACCTTGAAGATAGCTCAGGAGAGGAGAAGAACAAAAAAATCAGAAAATCAGTTAACCCGTACCGGTACGCATACCGGTACGTTGATACTACTGGTGTTCCCCGTACCGATATGCATATCGGTATGCTAATGCTACTGGTGTTCTCCATACTGGTACGCATACCAATACATTGCTGCTACTGGTGTTCTCTGTACTGGTATGCATACTGGTACGCTAAACCGACTGGAGTTCGACGTACCGATACGCTTAGCCTGACAGACCTAAAATTTTGTAGATCTTCTGCAGCTGCTCTGTGGACCCCCACCATACTGCATCCTGCCCTTCTCCTGCACGCCTACAACACTATTCATTATGTTCACACCTTCTCTTGGACTTTGGATGCATTGATCATTAATGGTAAGAGAGAGAAGAGGGGTTGCTGGGGGAGGAAGGCAGCTCTGCCATACCCTGTCCAACCCACCTTATTTTATGCTACTATGATGGGAATCACATCAAGGATTTTACATGGGTCTTGAGGCACGATTTTGCTAGGGAGAAAGGCTGAATGGGGGAGATCATGATGGATGGTATTGGATGGAATATAGAGATAGAAGCTCCGGCGTAGAAGATGATGAATAGTAGTTTCTAGACAGAGTAAGTTGCGTTTTTCATGTATTGTTCATTGCATTGGCTTGTAATCTCTTATAAGGATCTTTAGAACTTCATTTAATGTCATTAATGCTAGTTTCTTGATGTTGGTTCTTAGTTTAATGCTCTCATTAATAATTCACCATTAATGTTTCAAGTTCTTCATTTTCCATAGATCTAAAAATAGTTTTTCATCTCTTTCATTCCTAGATTATAAGTTACTGCATTTAGTTACTTTGGATCTTTATTTCATTACAATGCACTTCCATTTCATTGTTATTTCCATTTTAAGTATGAGTAGCTAAATCCTTTAGTTGGCAAGACCAAGGGGAACCTCTACTTGGGTATAAGATTTCAACTCATTTTGTATTCTTCTTTTCAAAGACCAATGGCTCGGTTTGACTGGGTTGAAGGTGGATGATTCGGTGAGTCTTTGATAAATCGTAGGCCTAGTAATGGTTTATGCTTAGATACTCACCGACCTCATCCTCGGCTTTCCATGAATCAATCGTTCATTTATGCTCGATCGGAGGAATGGTTTGAGTTGAGATTGTATACCGAGTGGAGTGACCTCTTGGAATTGCCAACACTTATTTTTCTCATTACATTTTCATTAGCACACACTTCACCAAACAACTCTGAAAAGAACAAAGATTTTTCACTTTCATTTCCACCTAATCACTTCTATCTTGATTTACTTCCTTCCTCATGGATACGACCTTGGAATACTCTTTCAAGTAAAACACGACCCGCAAAAGTCTCCTTGCGATTGGGGAGCATTTTTTTGCATATGCACTCCACATTTACATCTTCCCATTTTCCTTCCTCCTTGCCCTTTCTTTTGACACTATCCCAAGGGCAAGAAATCTTTCCCTTCACACATACATTGCATAGTTTGAGGGATAGTATTTAGGGGTTAACGGAAGTGAGGTTTTAACAACAATCGCATTGCAATTCTGGTAATAAACTGGGCATGATGGTTCAAATTGGGGTTTAGAAGTGCGATGTTTGTTTAGAGTGTGGTTGTAGTCATCTAAAGGATGTTAGAATATTTAGGGAGTTCTTACAGTGAAATGGAGAGGTGAAAGATTGCTCAGCAGGAGATTTCTGAAAACTCAGCCAAATTGTACTGGTACGCATACCGGTACAATGAGGTTACTGGAGTTCGCCGTACCGATACGCATACCGGTACGTGTTATCTGACACACCAAAAGTCGGGGTTTTAATTTAAATCCTCAGCTTAAACCCTTCATTTCCCACCATTATTTTGGCCCTAACTCTTCATCTCTCTCACCCGAAACCCTCTCAACCACCCAAATGCCCTCTTCTCCCCCTATAAATCTACAAACACCTCCACCTTAAAGCCCTAACCCTAGGTACCGTTTTTCCCCAAATCTTCCACAACATCCATTTCTCTCCAAATAGCTTCAGCTGTTCACCTGCTTTTGGGTTCTTCACTTTAGGGGCACATTCATTATACATGGCTCGGACCAAGACTGTAGGACCTAACCCATCTCCACCCCGAGGAGCTGGAGGTAGTAAAAGAACTGGTGAGGGGTCTAGCATTGATAGAACTGAGCAAAGGAAGAAGGCTATAAATAAGGCTAGGGAAAGGCTGATTGGGGAAAAAAGAGTCACCTGTGAAAGGTATTTGGATTCTATCTCTCTTACCCCTAGGAATGAGGCTGTTCGAATCATTGCAAATCACGGTATGAGTTTTTGGTTTGAACCTTTGGATGGCTATGATCTGTCGTTGTGTAGAGAATTTTACCAGACTTTGCGAGTGGTTGAGGTGAATGGGGAGGAAGTGTTGAGAGCCAATGTGCCGGGGAAAAATCTTGTGGTGACCCCTAATGTCATCGCCGAGCTTTTGGGTGATTACCAAAGACCACCTGATACCACAACTGTCTACCCTGATAACAAAACCAAGAATCAGAAAATGCCTGACTTTGTGGGAATGATGTATGATGATCCTAGCACTTTCAAAGCAATTGTTCAAATTGGGAAGTTGAAGGCTACGTTTGGACTGTTGAACAAAGGCTACGTTTGGACTTTTGAACAAGCTCCTGCATTACAATATTTTGCCTAGGGGTGCTGAGAAGAAACCAAACTTAGAAAAATTGAGTCTTTTAGAGGCAGTGGTGACTGGGAAGGCAATTGACTTTACCCTTCTAGTTTGGCAAGAGATGAAAATCTTTGCAGAGACTTAAAAACCTATGATCAAGCTACCATTTGGGAATTTGCTGACCCGAATTTGCCTGAAATTCAAAGCCAAGCCTTCCGCCAGGATAACCCCTCCAGAGATTGGTGCCCATTTTTATTTTGTGAATTTCATTACGATTTTGTGTTCTAATTTGAAGATGAATTGCTATGGATTTCTATATGTTGGCCCATTAGTTTGCGTTGAGATTGATTTTTGCTAAGGGACTAGCAAAACATAAGTTGGGGATGTGATTAGCACAAAATATTGCAAGATTCAATGTGCTAATCATTGATTAATTGAGTAAATTTTGTGATTAAAGAATAAGAATTAGGCTAAATGTGTTCTTAACTACGGTAGTTGATGTTTGCAGGTAAAGCGTGTGCAAAATAGCCTTCTTAAGCCCCCCTAACTAAGTTGAGTAGAATAAGGACGAAAAAGCTAGCATGAAGATAGCTCAGGAGAGGAGAAGAATAGAAAAATCAGAAAATCAGTTAACCCATATTGGTACGCTGATGTTACTGGTGTTCTCCGTACCGGTACGCTGATGCTACTGGTGTTCTCCGTACAGGTACGCATACTGGTACGCTGATGCTACTGGTGTTCTCTGTACTGGTATGCATACCGGTACACTAAACCTACTGGAGTTCGACGTACCGGTACGCTCAGCCTGACAGACCTAAAATTTTACAGATCTTTTCCTGCTGCTCTGTGGACCCCACCATATTGCATCCTGCCTTTCTCCTTCACGCCTACAACACTATTCATTATGTTCACACCTTCTCTTGGACTTTGGATGCATTGATCATTAATGGTAAGAGAGAGAAGAGGGGTTGCTAGGGGAGGAAGGCAGCTCTGCCATGCCCTATCCAGCCCACCTTATTTTGTGCTACTATGATGGGAATCACATCAAGGATTTGACAGGGGTCTTGAGGCACAGTTTTGCTAGGGAGAAAGGCTGAATGGGGGAGATCATGATGGATGGTATTGGATGGAATATAAAGAGAGAAGCTTCAGGCGTAGAAGATGATGAATAGTAATTTCTAGACAGAGAAAGTTGCGTTTTTCATGTATTGTTCATTGCATTGGCTTGTAATCTCTTGTAAGGATCTTTAGAACTTCATTTAATGTCATTCAAGCTAGTTTCTTGATATTGTTTCTTAGTTTAATGCTCTCATTAATGCTTCACCATTAATGTTTCAAATTCTTCATTTTCCATAGATCTAAAAAAGGTTTTTCATCTCTTTCATTCCTAGATTATAAGTTGATGCATTTAGTTACTTTAGATCTTTATTTCATTACAATGCACTTCCATTTCATTGTTATTTCCATTTTAAGTATAAGTAGTTACATCCTTTAGTTGGCAAGACCAAGGGGAACCTCTACTTGGGTATAAGATTTCAACTCATTTTGTATTCTTCTCTTCAAAGACCAATGGCTCGGTTTGACTGGGTTGAAGGTGGATGATTCGGTGAGTCTTTGATAAACCGTTGGCCTAGTCATGGTTTATGCTAAGATACTCACTGCCCTCATCCTCGGCTTCCCACGAATCAATCGTTCATTTATGCTCGATCGGAGGAATGGTTTGAGTTGAGATTGTATACCGAGTGGAGTGACCTCTTGGAATTGCCAACACTTGTTTTTCTCATTACATTTTCATTAGCACACACTTCACCAAACAACTCTCAAACGAAAAAAGATTTTTCACTTTCATTTCCACCTAATCACTTCCATCTTAATTTACTTCATTCCTCGTGGATACGACCTTGGAATACTCTTTCAAGTAAAACACGACCCGCAAAATTTTCCTTGCGATTGGGGAGCATTTTTGTGCATATACACTCCATATTTACATCTTCCCATTTCCCTTCCTCCTTGCCCTTTCTTTTGACACTATCCCAAGGGCAAGAAATCCTTCCCTTCGCACATACATTGCATAGTTTGAGGGATAGTATTTAGGGGTTAACGGAGGTGAGGTTTTAACAACAATCAAGTAGCTAAATCATTTAGTTAGCAAAGCCAAGGGGAACCCCTACTTGGGAATACAATTTCAACTCATTCTCCTCCATCCCTTATGAGAGTAATGGTTCGGCTTGACAGGGTTGAGATTGGATAAATTGGTGAGTCTTTGATATCTCGTAGGCCTAGCCACGGTTTATGCTTAAGTACTCACTAAACTTATCCCTAGCTTCCCCCAAATCAATCATTCGTTCATGCTCTATCGGAGAAGGGATTGGATTTGAATGGGTATTCCTATTGGAATGACCTCTTGACTTTGCCAACATTTAATTTTCATTACATTTTCTCCAAAACACACTCCACCAAACAACTCTTAACCACCAAGAGTTTTACACTTTATTTGATTCACAATCACTTTCACTTTGGTTTACTTCCTTCCTTGTGGATACGACCTTGGAATACTCTTCCAAGTAAAACACTGACACACGAAAGTCTCCTTGCGATTGGGGAGCATTTTTGTGCCCTTTCTTTTGATACTATCTCAAGGGAGAATGACCCTCCCTTTCTTGCATACATTTTAAATATATTGATTGTTTATTTTACCTCACCTCCGTTAACCCCTAAATACTATCCCTTAGACTATGCAATGTATGAGTGAAGGGAAGAATTTCTCTCCCTTGGGATAGTGTCAAAAGAAAGGGCAAGGAGGAAGGGAAATGGGATGATGTAAATATGAGATGAAAATGCACAAAAATGCTCCCCAATCGCAAGGAGACTTTTGTGGGTCGTGTTTTACTGGGAGGGATTCCAAGGTCGATTCCACGGGGAAGGAAGTAAACCAATGTGAAGGTGATTTGATAAAAATGAAAGTGTAAAAATCTTTGTGGTTGAAATTTGTTTGGTGAAGTGTGTATCAATGAGAATGTAATGGGAAAACAAATGTTGGCAAGCCCAAGAGGTCACTCCAATGGGAATACCATCTCAATTCAAAATCCTCCTCCGATAGAGCATGAATGAGCAATTGATTCGCGGGAAGCTAGGGATAAGATTGGTAAGGATCTAAGCATAATCTGTGACTATGTCTACGGAATATTAAAGACTCACAAACTCATCCACTCTCAACCAGGTCAAACTGAACCATAAGACTCATAAGAGAGGGAGGAGAATGAGTTGGAGTGGTATACCCAAATGGAGGTTTCCCTTGGATTTGTCAACTTAATGATTTAGCTACTCATGCTTGAAATGAAATGAACAATGTAATGAGAGTGCAAGAAAAACTATTAGGATTTAGAGTAACTAAGTGCAAGAAATTAAAGACTAAAAGTGGAAGCATTTTAAACCCATTTCACTGCTAAAAAAATGAAATACTAGGAGCATTAATGGTAAGTCTTTAAATGCACATTAAACCAACAGGAAACATGAAAGAAATCAATATTAATGACATTCAATGAAGTTCTAAAGATCCTTTCAATAGATTACACGGCAAAGTAATGAAGAGAATACGGAAAAAACAATTTATCTCTCTAAAAAAACATTGTTCATCGTCTTCTACCTAGGAGCTACTTTCTATATTTCTCTCTCCTCCAATAATGGTGAACTCCTTGGTTTTCTAAGCTCCAAAACGTCCCTCTCTAGCTCTAGGGGGCCTAGGGTGTCTCTTCCATCCAGGGGTTGAAGAGAACATGGCCTGAACAGGGGTGTGCAGAGCTTATTTGCACACCCAGCTCCTTCCTCTCTTTCTCTCTTCATTGATAAGCCAAGCTTCAAACATCCTATCCACGGTGTGAACAAGGTGAATAGTGTTGTGGGCGTGTCAGGAGAGTAGGGGAAAGTTGATGGTGGGGTCTGCAAAGTGATAGAGCTCCGGTTACAGAAATTTGGGTTAAAAGTCGATAGACCGTACTGGTACTGCGTACTAATTGAATGAAAAACGTTTGTTGTTCCTAAGATCCGAACATTAACCCTCAAATATGTATATGGCTTATGTGTGCGTGTGAGTGTCACTCTCACTCAGATTCATGCAAGAGAAAGGGCAACAGAATGGTGGAAATAAAATGAACAAAATGTGTGAAATGTGAACAAAAGTGCTCTCCAATTGCAAGGAGTCTTTTGAATGTCGGTGTTTTACTTGGAAAAGTATTCCAAGGTCGTCTGAAGGTGATTTTATCAAAAAAGAGAAAGTGTAAAATCTTTTAGTTAGTGTTTTGGTGATTGAAGTTTGGACTAAAATGAAATAAAACAAGTGTTGGCTAATCCAAAGAGTTCATTCCCATGAAAATACCAACTCAACTCAAAGCCTTCCTCCAATGGTGCATAGATGAACGATTAATTCGTGGGAACCTAGGGACGAGATGGAGATGAGGATTCAAGCATACACCGTGACAATGCCTACGGTGTATCAAGAACTCATAACCAAATGGAGGTGAGGATCCAAGCATAACCGGTGACCAGGCCTACGGGATATCAGGGACTCACAACCACGCCCACTCTCAACCCGGTCAAACCGAACCACCGTACACCGAGAAGAGAAAAGAAATTGAGTTGAAATGGAATCCTCAAGAGGAATTCTCCCTTGGATTAACGAACTTAGAATCAAGCAAATCATGTTTGCAAGGAAAGGTAATACATAATGTAAAGAGACATAATTGAAATGGAGCATGAAACTTAACTTATAGCAAGAAATCATAAACTATGAAGAAAAATATTCAATACCCATTTTAAACTTGAAATGAAGAAAAACTTAATACAACAAGGGTAGATTTAAGAACACGTAACTAAACTTGCATTAAACTTGAAAGGAATGAGATTAAAGTGCAAGAAATATAAATTACAAGAAGATTAAAGCTTACGTGGATGAAAATGGTGAAAAAATTGCAAAAACATAACTACTATTCATCATCTTCTACATTAAACTAAAACTAAGCTTAGATAGCCACCTAAATGGATGTGTAATGCTGAATATAATGGAGTGTGAGCCTTCAATTTTCGAGCATGGTGGTCCCCTAGCATGAGTGTGCAGGCCTCCCATCCATGGGAGGGTCAATGATGGCTTGGACAAGCTAGGAGCAGCCTACCCATCAACCAATTAGGCAACGCACTTCTCTCCCATCCTCCGTCAATGCCAAGCCTCAAAAGTGTTCCATTTGTGTAAGGGAGGCATGTAGATGTGTAAGGAAATGTTAAGGGGCAAGTGGGAGAAGTGTAGGTGGGCCCCCAAGCAAGTGGAGATGAGTTACAAGAGGTTCGGGGCTGCTTCAAGGGAGCGTACCGGTACAACGTACCGGTACGGTCTGGCTACTGGATTCGAAGTACCGGTACCGCGTACTGGTACGGTTCCTTCTCTACTCTAGACCACTTTTAGTAGAATCGGCATAACTCTTGATCGAACCGTTGGATTAAGCCGAAATTTTGACACGATACAGAAAACATCCAGATCTACAACGTTAATGTTTTGAAATTTTTCAGATTCAAGAGGATCATGGTTAAAATGGAGGGAAACCGAGACTCTGCTTCCAAATAATGTGGCAGCTGGTGCCTTTGTTCCCAAGCACCAATACCTCCTTTATTTCTTCACTTTTAAGCCTCCAAATCTTTATGCATTGTGTCCATACCTTCACCACACATCCATCATAGTTGCAAGGTCCTAAAATCAATGATTTAAGCTATACAAACATGCAACATCAAAATATCAACACTATTCATAAAACCGGCTAACTCTAAGTACTTATATGCCAAAGTTGAATTAAAATGCATGTAATGAGGCCTTTACATATGCAATATTATGCACTCATCACACCCCCAACTTAAGCTTAGCTAGTCCAAAGCAAGAAAAATGTAAAAATAAAGCAAACAAAATAACATAAATTAATTCTGCTATTGCATTTAGCACATACAACAAGCCTTTAAACCCCTTGGTGATCTCTACTGGACGAGTTTTGTCTCGTGAAGGTTTTCTGTGGAGGTACCTACAAACTTATTTTTCTAGTATCCAATATTTAAAGCATATTCCCTTACCCTAACTAGCAATGGAATTTTAACAACAACTTGATCCGAACACCCGAACCAACCAATTTAAACATTTACACAACGGAGTTCACATTCACTTTGTCTATCCAAATTAAGCTTTGATGCAAAACTCACCAAGGGTGTCTCTCACAATGAATAAAGCTATGATTATCTTGGCATGCTCTCCACGTGTATATGTGAGATAGAATATTGTGCTCAAAATGAAGTATGCTCACATATAATCAAAAAATGAAGTATGCATAGAAATGAAACAACCTTGACATAATCTCATGAAAGGAATGATAGGGCATTAGATAGAAAAACCAACTTCTCTTGTTCTTTAAAAGTGTGCCTTTCCCATGTTTCTCTAGATCATTTAGGACTTTCACGGGTTGTAATGAGGCCTTGGGTGGTATTGAGGTAAGGGAAATGAAGGATATAGGATAACAAAGAAGGTTGTTCCAAGTCACTTTTATTTCAAAAACATCTCCCTTTTCATGGGATTCTCATTCCAACTCATCACCACACTCTTTGTTTCTTTTCTATCTTTTCCTTAACATTTTCCTTTTTTCTTTTGCCATTCTTTTCTTCTTTTCACTCTTTTTTTTTTCTCCTTTTCTTGGATTTTTCATTCTTTTCTATTCAACCATTTGAGTTCAACTTCATTCATTCCTTTTGCTTGAGTTTTCACCCCATACTTCCTTCTCTTTTATGATCACTCATATTCAACTCTTAGGAACAACCAAGGTGAGGTAAATTTTTGTCATTTTCATTGGCTTGGTTACATGTGTGGCATGAAAATGAATTTTCAATAAGGCTCAAACATGGCACTAGGGCTAGAATTTTTTCAAAAAAAAAGGGTTAGGCTCAAAGTAAGTCAAAGATGGCCTAAGATCATCTCTAGATAAACATGGAGGGGCATTATGCATTTCAAGATAAAGTCAATCAACTACCCAAATGCACCTAACCAAACAAGTATAATGAGATTATTGAATAAATTTAAAATTTAAAAAATTGTTCATTGAATAAATGTAAGTTCTCTCCAACAAGAATCGGCATTAAAGCTCACATGGGTTCTTACTCATCTCCACTATTCATGTCAAGCACTCAAATGTGAACTCAATCCGTAAATTGTCAAAATTACAAGTTCATGGTGGACTTATGGTTGAGTTTAAAATAGGATAAACATCTATAATGTGCTCATGTATTCAAAGTTTAAAATGAAGATCAACTAATCACAAATCCCATAACCATTAGGACAGGGGAATATAGTTTAATATTGGAACCAAAATTTTCAAAATTTTCACATTTTCCATTATTCTATACAAAAAGTGGTGGAACATGTGAATGATGCACCTCACTTCCCAACTTAAACTATGCATTGTCCTCAATGCACAAGGAATCATGCAATAAGAAAAATGAAAGTAAAATGGGAAATGGGATACCCCCTTTTTTCATTTTTTTTTGATATAAACATTAAAGGGAAAATGAAACACAAAATAGCTTGTTTACACCCCCCAACTTAGACTCGAACATGATATTGAATAAAATTTGCTATGATGATGCTCAAAATAATATGAGTCCAAATTAGGAAGAGGTAAACAACTCATGCTAAAATCTACACTACAACATATGAAAATAAAAATATAACAATAAAAGAAATCTAACTACTATGTACTTAGAAAAAAAATAACAAGGGCTCATGTCAATCCGGCTTCAATTCGGACATGAGCTTCCGCCCATTGTTTTTTTTGGTTTTAACATTTTTTTATTGTATAAATGCCCTTCTTAAACCATCTATCCAAACATAGAAAGGATGTTGATTCAAAAATCTCATCCAAATAGATGTGTAGGCAAGTTTATGCAATTCAAACAATGGAGTATACAAATTTTCTTTAAAAGTTTCTTCACTTAGCTCCATTGCAATGCCCTCCCCAAGTTGAGAAATGTGAATCTCAATACCACTCATAGATGGAAAAATGACTTTGGGCTCATTAGCCTCATGTGAGATAATAACTTCATTAAACTTTTAACAATCAAGAGTGGTGGGAGATTCAACATCAATTTGCATTCCATTGGGGTGATCATGCTCAATACATTGACTATGCTCAAGATGATGTCCTTGACACATAGTACTTATAGCATGAGTCAATATAATAAGGTTTTTCGTTATTTGGGCATTGAATTCCATTTTGTATTGCATAAACTCGTAAAGAGTATTTTCCAATTCTTGTTTGGTTGAGTCCTCATATGTTGGATAATGGGAAAATTCATTTGGTGGTGTGAAATTGGATGAAAAATTATGAGGTTCATTCTCCCAACCATAACTCCGATAAGTTGGTGAAGCATAATGGTTGGGGTAAAAAAATTCGGAGGCCAAAATTGAGTTTGAATCTTCACATGGAAAGTCTTGAACCGGATAATTTATTAAACACTCACTAGTGAAGTGTCCATACTCACGACAAAATTCGCAAACATTTCCAAAATAAGGGGCATTTATTGGGCACTCACTAGTGATGTGTCCATATTCACCACAAATCTCGCAAATATTTTCAAAACAAGGGGCATTTATAGGGCACTCACTAGTGATGTGCCCATACTCATCACAAATCTCACACACATTTTTAAAATATGGGGCATTTAATACATTATCATAAAAATTATAAGACATTAAATAAAACACAAACTATTTACAACCTATTTGCAAAAGAGACGACATACCTTGGCCCATGATGAAAATCACGAGACTTACCTATGCCCCCCAAAATCACCTTTGAACTCGACGCTTAACCTTCCCCGGAAACGCCGTAAAAAATGATTGAATAAAAAATGTTTGTTGTTCCTAAGCTCCGAACATTAACCCTCAAATATGTATATGGCTTATGTGTGCGCGTGAGTATCACTCTCACTCGGATTCATGCAAGAGATAGGGCAAAGGAATAGTGGAAATGAAATGAACAAAATGTGTGAAATGTGAACAAATGTGCTTCCCAATCGCAAGGAGTCTTTTGAATGTTAGTGTTTTATTTGGAAAAGTATTTCAAGGTCGTCTCCTCAGGGAAGGAAAGTTAAGTGTGTGAAGGTGATTTTATCAAAAAAGAGAAAGTGTAAAATCTTTTGGTTTGTGTTTTGGTGATTGAAGTTTGGACTAAAATGAAATAAAACAAGTGTTGGCTAATCCAAAGAGTTCATTCCCATGAAAATACCAACTCAACTCAAAGCCTTCCTCCAATGGTGCATAGATGAACGATTGATTCGTGGGAAGCTAGGGACAAGATGGAGATGAGGATTCAAGCATACACCGTGACAATGTCTACAGTGTATCAAGAACTCACAACAAAATGGAGGTGAGGATCCAAGCATAACCAGTGACCAGGCCTACGGGATATCAAAGACTCACAACCATGCCCACTCTCAACCAGGTCAAACCGAACCACCGTACACTGAGAAGAGGAAAGAAATTGAGTTGAAATGGAACCCCCAAGAGGAATTCTCCCTTGGATTAACCAACTTAGAATCTAGCTAATCATGTTTGCCAGGAAAGATAATACATAATGTAAAGATACATAATTGAAATGGAGCATGATACTTAACTTATAGCAATAAATCATAAACTATGAAGAAAAATATTCAATACCCATTTTAAACTTGAAATGAAGAAAAACATAATACAACAATAGTAGATTTAAGAACATGCGACTAAAACTTGCATTAAACTTGAAAGGAATGAGATTAAAGTGCAAGAAATATAAATTACAGGAAGATTAAAGCTTACATGGATGAAAATGGTGAAGAAATTGCAAAAACATAACTACTATTCATCCTCTTCTATGGATGTGTAATGCTGAATATAATGGAGTGTGAGCCTTCAATTTTCGTGCATGGTGGTCCCCTAGCATGAGTGTGCAGGCCTCCCATCCATCGGAGGTTCAATGATGGCTTGGACAAGCTAGGAACAGCCTACCCATCAACCAGTCAGGCAGCCCACTTCTCTCCCATCCTCCATCAATGCCAAGCCTCAAAAGTCTTCCATTTGTGTAAGGGAGGCATGTAGATGAGTAAGGAAATGTTGGGGGGGCAAGTGGGAGAAGTGTAGGTGGGCCCTCAAGCAAGTGGAGATGGGTTTCAGGAGGTTCGGCGCTACTTCAGTGGAGCGTACCGGTATGATTTGGCTACTGGATTCGAAGTACTGGTACGGCGTACCGGTACTATTCCTTCTCTACTCTGGACAATTTTTTGTAGAATCGTCAAAACTCTAGATCCAACTGTTGGATTGAGCCAAAATTTTGATACGATACAGAAGACATCCAGATCTTCAACTTTCATGTTTTGTACTTTTTCAGATTCAAAGCAGATCATGGTCAAAATGGAGGAAAACAGAGACTCTGCTTCCAAATAAGGTGGCAGCTGGTGCCTTTGTTCCCAAGCACCAATATCTCGTTTATTTCTTCACTTTTAAGCCTCCAAATCTTCATGTATTGTGTCCATACCTTCACCACACATCCATCATAGTTGCAAGGTCCTAAAATCAATGATTTAAGCTGTACAAACCTGCAACATCAAAATATCAACATTATTCATAAAACCGGCTAACTCTAAGTACTTAGATGCCAAAGTTGAGTTTTAATGCATGTAATGAGGCCTTTACGTATGCAATATTATGCATTCATCATGTACCGGTATCTCTAACTCCAATAGCCTTTGCGTACCGGTAGGGTATCTATTTTTTTGGTGTTTCTGCTTCATCAGCCACCGTTAAGCTTTGTAATTTTCATTCTTTCATCCCCTTTTGTCTCCATCCTTGTTGAAATGCTAAAGAGAGTCTTGTGTAACACCATTTAACTGCAAAAACAAAATGTTGCCATTAATAACTCGATACAGATTACTTCCCTCATTAGCATCATAAAAACCCTTAATTCATGGATAGTTAGCACATATGAATATGCAATATTTTGTGCTAATCACATATCTCCAGGGATAGTATTTAGGAGTTAAGGAAAATCAAGGAATTCATCAATCAGTGGGCCCCCGAGTAGGTGGAGTTAAGATTGTAGGCTTCTGGCATTTTTAGGAAAAACCTACCGGTAGAACGATCATGGAACCTACCGGTAGATTTATTCCGGTAGGTGCTTTATTAAAAATATTGTTATTTTCTAACCTCTAAAAACCATTTCTTAAAATGTATAGTGCATGGATGAAGAGGAGTGTCACTCTCCCTTGGGATAGTGTCAAAAGGAAGGGCAAGGAAATGGTGAAAATGAAATGTACAAAGTGGAAAATGTGTGAACAAAAGTGCTCCCTAAGCACAAGGAGTCTTTTGAGTGTCGTGTTTTACTTGAAAACGTATTCCAAGGTCGTATCCTCGGGAAAGGAAAGTTCAAGTGTGTGAAGTTGATTTTGTGAACAAAAGAGAAAAATGTAAAATCTTTTGTTGTTTTGAGTTTGTGATTGTGTTTGTGAATGAAAATGCAACGAAAATGAGTGTTGGCTAATCCAAAGGGTTCACTCCAATGGGAATGCCACCTCAACTAGAAACCTTCCTTCGAGGGTTTATAGATGAATGATTGATTTGTTGGAAGCTAGGGACGAGATGGTGAGGATCCAAGCATAAACAGTGACCGGACCTATGAAATATCAAAGACTCACAACTTCATCTACCCTTAACCTAGTCAAACCGAACCATCGTACACCGAGAGAGGAAAGAAAATGAGTTGAAATAGAAAACCCCATAGGGGGTCTCCCTTAGATTAGCCCACTAAAAATCTAGCTAAACATGTTTGCAAGAAAGGAATGCATAATGTAAAAAGACATGTAAAAGAAATGGAAATGAAGACTTAACTTAAAGCAAGAAAACTTAAACTATGAAGAAAAATATTTAATACCCATTTTAAGCTAGGAAATGAAGAAAACATAGCATAACAATCGTAGAAACTAACAAATGTAACTAAACTTCGAATAAACTTGAAATAGCTAAGATTAAAGTGCATTGAATTAAAATTACAATAGTATGAAAGCTTACTACAACAAAGATGGAGAAGAAAATGAAAAAATATAAATATCTATTACACTATTCATCATCTTCTTCATTGGATTTTCTAAGCTTAGGTAGACACCCCCTTCAATGGCTTGTAAATGCTGAATATAGTGGTGTGTTGATTAATACTCAAATATAGCATATTCTTATGCCCCGTTTTGGACTAATTATGCTTTGGTGGAGTTTAAATGATGATGTTTCAGGTCTTAAAGTGAATAGGGGTTCAAAGGCACCAAAAAGTATCTTTTGCAGACAACCACAACATTTTAAGGAACAAATTGTAGAAGCTTGGAATAAGGAATCAACGTTCGAACGTTAAACACCGTTCGAACGGTTATTGAAAACCAGGCTAGCTATTGTAATCTGTGTTGCAGGCAAGACCCAAGGCCCTAGAGATTCAAGTACTACGTTCGAACGGTCATTAACGTTTGAACGTCCACTGGAGCAAGGACAAGATCAGACAAACTGAAGACATGGCGTGTTGCAGATTTGCAGAGTTGTAGTCAGAAGGACCAGGCACTTAAGTGCCACATTCGAACGGTAACCACCATTTGAACGCCCCAAGAATTATTGGAAAGATCAATCAAGATTCTGCAAGAACCTGGAGAGAGATCAGCACGAAGACTTGGAGGAAGATTTTCTACAGAAACCACGTGTGGTTTGACATAACTGGCATGCACAGATTCCATCTAAAGTTTGAACGGCAGAGAGCAAAGACAGAGAAATAGTTCGAACGCCCAAACCGTTCGAATGGTGTGGACAGACTGCCTGCAGAGTGGTTGGCATTTCACTTTGACTTTGACGCCCAACTCTATTCTTTTACCCCCTCCCTGCCTTCTCCTTGCCTATAAATACACTTAGTTTTGTGGAGAAGGGAGACTCATGGGTGGAACCATTTGAGGGATTCATCACTTAGCATTTCATCACATCCATCTATCTCAATTCTTGTCTTAGTCTTTCTCTGTGCAAGAAGAAGTGGGGAGTTTAGATTCCCACTCATTTCCTTTACATTAATGTTCACATTTACATTTACTTAAGAGTTGTAATTCTTTTATCTACTTTAAGTCTTTACATTTATGTTCTTGATTTACATTCAGTCTTTACCTTTATATCCGTGTTTACTCTAAGTCTATACATTTATGTCTTGCACTTTCATTATTTGAGCTCCCTTCTTGCTTAGAGGAGTGAAACTCTTCCACTTTTCTAGAGCTTTACCAAAGCCATGAAGGGTGGAACGTGATTCACTCATTCTTCGTTGAAGGTTAGCTCCTTGTTAATTATACTTCTACTTTGTGAAGTCCTCTACTTAGAGGGATGAGCATCACTCACTTTTCTAGCTTTACCAAAGCTATGAATAGTGAGTAGTTTCTTATTCCTTTTTAGTAAGAGGTGAAGGGCATATATCGATTATCCGGATGTTATATGTTGCTTTGTTATAATGCTTAATGTTCATATCTCCTTGCTTATTTGATGATTGATTGCATCTAGCAGAGCTAAGATACTTTGTATAATCGATAGTCTTTCTATGACACGGATGACTCTTGCCTTGAAAGACTCTTCGTTTCAAGGCAAGTACCCCGGCTAGATCTTCATGACTACCCATTACTCATCCACCATTATCAAGCTTCATTCAAAAGGATGAACTATTAAGGCCATGGTTGAATGTCATGAAGAAATACTTGCTTGTTTGTACGCGCGATAACTCTCGGTACAAATAATTCTTGTAAACTTCTAGTAAGACCTTGGAACAATGACCTTAATAGGCCATTTTTATCTTTCGATTGACTTGCCATTGACATGGGATTTAATTGAGTTATCAAGAAAAAATATAATATTCTGGATAAGTGACCACATGTCTTGATTCTGGAACTAAAGAGTGACTTCTCTGCTATTTGAATCAATCTTATATTTAGTCTAAAAAATTTCTTAGAAAGAATTTAATATTCTGTTCAAGGAATTCACCCACATCTCATAATCCTAAAATCTCAAACGACACGATCAGTTGGTCTCCTTAACCGATTACTTTGAAACACCACTACTAGTTCTCTGTGGATTCGACTCCGGACTCAAACCGGATTATTACTACAACTTGACCGCCTGCACTTGAGTGTACACATTTCGGATCAAGTCAAATTTTTGGCGCAGTTGCCGGAGAACCTTATAAAAAGTGTTTGACAGGTAAAAGGTAAAAATACCTTTTCTTTTCGTATATATTCTTCTGTTTACTGTAAATAATTTGTTCTTGTTTCCATTTATTTTATGTCTGAGAATGCTCCTTACTATAAAAATTTACCAGTATGATCTTTTGGATCTGTGAACCAATCTGAACCAAATTCACCAAGATCAATAGCTGACTCTTGTAAGAGTATTATGGCAAATATTGATAGGAATAGAGAGGTTCCATGAGGGAAGATGAGGTGTCTAACATTCGAACTTTGAGGGATTATCTAAATCCCATGAGAAATAGTATTCCCTCATGTTTTGTATTTCCTCCAGATGCACCCCTTTACAGTAAAGCCGAGGACTGCACAGTTGTTGCCTGTTTTTCATGAATTAGATACTAAAAATTCATATTTACATATGAAAGACTTTGAAGAAGTGTTTGGAACATTTCAAGACAATTCTGAACTTGCCAAGATGAAACTTTTTCCTTTCTCTCTAAAGGACAAAGCTAAACAATGGCTAAATTCTTTAAAATCCCTCTTCATGCCAACCTGGCGAATATTTCAAAATGAATTTTTTAGAAAATTTTTTCCCTTATATCGGACTAAAACGCTCAAAAGGAAAATCATGAATTTTTTGGTGAAAGAAGGGGAAAGATTTTACCAAAGTTGGGAAAGATTTAAAGAACTACTCCAAGCCTGTCCACACCATGTTTTTAAAAATTAGACTCTAGTAGGATTCTTCTACGACTCCTTACCTACTAGACTGCGTCAGTTTGTCGAAATGATGCCCCAAGGAGAATTTATGGGTAAAAGTCCGGAGGAGGCATTCTATTTCTTTGATACTATATCTGATAGTTCTCAGATGTGGGACTCAGCCTCCCCTACCACCAGTGAAGTTAGACCATCCATTTCCTAAGGGGAATGAAAGAAGATGATGACCTTAGAGCAAAAATGTCCACTTTATCTCGAAAGTTTGAAGCTTTAGAAATGAAAAAAATTCATCAAGTTGAATTGGGTCCACCCACAGAACAAGTGTATAGGAATTGTGCATTGACAGGACATCCTACTGGGGGATGTCCTACCATCCCTGCATTCAAAGAAATCTTGTTGAAACAATCAAATGCAATTTTCAATTTCAACAAGCCTTACAACAACCCATACTCTGAAGCATATAATCCAGGGTGGCAAAACTATCCGAACTTCAGTTGGAGGAACACACATCCAATTCCCATGAACCAATCCCAAAATTCACAACCACCACCTCAAAGACCTCCTGCATATCAACCATATCAACCACCGCACAAGAGGAACCTTGAAGATACACTGAACCAGTTCATGCAAACTCAAATGAACTTCAATGCACAGACCACCCACTCCTTTGAAGATCTTAAAAGTCACATCCAAAAGCTGACCCAATCCATGGCTACACATGAAAAGGGCAAATTTCCTGCCCAACCAAAACCTCCACAAGATCAAGCTCGAGTTGTCAATACACTGAGAAGTGGCAAGGTGATTAATAAAACTGTCAGGGACATGTTATTTCCAAAATCAAAACCTGAGTCAATCCCAATCAGCTCAACAGTTGAGCCTAAACTTGTGGGTGGAAAGGAACCCGAGCCTGAGATAGAACAAGAACCAGAACCGTCTAAGGAAGAGGAACCTTTACATCCAATTTTCGCTCCTTTTCCATATAGACTTAAGGCTCCCCAAAAGGTGAACCATCAGGCTGAAATTTATGAGCTTTTCAAGCAAGTAAAAATCAACATTCCACTCTTGGATGCAATCCAACAAGTACCATCTTATGCCAAGTTTTTAAAAGACTTGTGCACAGTCAAGAGAAGCTAGAATGTCCAAAAGCGAGCCTTCTTAACTGAACAAGCCAATGCCTTGCTACAATGCAAAATCCCTCCAAAATACAAGGACCCTGGATGTCCAACTGTCTCATGTGTCATTGGAGATTTCAAAATAGAACAAGCACTGTTAGATCTTGGGGCTAGTGTTAATTTGCTACCTTACTCTGTCTACCAACAGTTGGGTCTGGGTGAACTCAAACCCACTAGTGTCACACTCCAGTTAGTGGACAAATCTGTTAAAATCCCTAGGGATATTGTGGAAGATGTACTTGTCCACGTGGATAGTTTTATCTTCCCAGTTGACTTCATTGTTCTAGATACTCAACCAGCATTACATTCAGAGAATCAAATTCTTGTCATCCTTGGTCAACCTTTCCTAGAAACTTCTAATGCACTAATTAATTGCAGGAATGGAGTCATGAAATTAACCTTTGGGGATCTGACACTTGAACTAAATATTTTTAATATTGCTAAACACCCAGGAGAGGATGAGGAAGAAGGGAAAGTAAACTCCATTGAATCGTTGATAGAAGAACATCTGAGTGACACGTTTTGTGAAACTTTGACCGACTCACCTCTGATTGAGTCTGACTCAGCTGAGTCAAATCCAAAAAGTTGCCCTACTCATACTGTTTAGACATGGGTGCCCAAATTCGAGGAACATTCACTAAATAACACAAATCCAATCTCATCAAGTGACAAGCCACCTAAGCTTGAATTGAAACCCTTCCCATCTGACCTTAAGTATGCATTTCTAGGAGAGAACATGTCATACCCAGTGGTAATCTCATCTAAGCTCACAGACTTGCAAGAGTCTAAACTGATTGAAGTTCTTAAAAGACATAAAAGCACCATTTGGTGGACCATCTCTAACTTGAAAGGTATAAGTCCGTTAATCTGCAATCATGCAATATATCTTGAAGAGGACTCAAAATCCTCCCATCAAATGCAGAGACGACTTAACCCTCACATGAAGGAATTTGTGAGAACGGAGGTACTCAAACTCTTTGATGCAGGAATAATCTTTCCCATTTCTGATAGCAAATGGGTAAGTCCAACCCAAGTTGTGCCCAAAAAGTCTGGGGTCACAGTGGTAAAAAATGATGCCAATGAACTAGTGCCAACTCGAATCGTCACAGGATGGCAAATGTGCATTGATTACCAAAAACTGAATTTGGTAACTAGAAAATACCATTTTCCCCTCCCATTCCTTGACCAAGTTCTAGAAAGAAATGCAAGCCATGAATTTTACTGTTTCTTGGACGGGTATTCCAGGTATGATCAAATTGAGATTGCCTTAGATGATCAGGAGAAAACCACATTTACATGTCCCTTTGGCACCTTTGCATTTAAAAGATTGCCTTTTGGACTTTGTAAGGCTCCTGCAACATTTCAAAGGTGCATGTTAAGTTTCTTTAGTGACATGGTTGAAAATTTTTTAGAAATATTTATGGACGATTTCTCTATCTATGGAGATTCATTTGATCTAGGTCTGGCAAACTTAGACAAAGTTTTAATAAGGTGTAAAGAAGCTAATTTGGTGCTTAATTGAGAAAAATGTCATTTCATGGTAATACAAGGCATTGTCTTGGGTCACATTGTGTCGTCTGAGGGCATGAAAGTTGACAAAGTAAAAATTGATCTAATTAGAAAGTTGCCAGCACCGAAGACCGTAAATAATGTCCGATCATTTCTAGGACATGCAGGTTTTTACAGGAGATTCATAAAAGACTTCAGTACTATAGCTAAACCTATGTGTCATCTCTTAAGTCAGGATGTAATTTTTAACTAGACTGAAGCTTGTCAGAAATCTTTCGACAAGCTAAAGGGTATGTTAATTTCTACCCTAATAATGCAATCCCCTGACTGGACTCTACCCTTTGAAATAATGTGTGATGCAAGTGATTATGTTGTAGGTGCTGTATTGGGGCAAAGAAAAGATAATAAACCCCATGTAATTTACTATGCAAGTAAAACTTTGAACGATGCTCAAATGAATTATTCAACAACTGAAAAAGAATTGCTTGCTGTAGTTTTTGCTTTGAAAAAGTTTTGTTCTTATCTGGTTGGTTCTTCTGTTACTGTTTTCACTGACCATGGAGCCCTAAAATTCTTGCTCACAAAGAAAGATGCTAAACCAAAGATCTTAAGATGGATACTCTTACTTCAAGAGTTTGATCTTGTCATTAAAGATAAGAAAGGGGTCGAAAATATGGTGGCAGATCATCTGTCCAAATTAACGTATGAATTCCATGAGGATGGACTGTCAATCAAAGAGAAATTCCCTGATGAACAATTGTTCATAATCGATGAAACCCCATGGTATGCAGATATTGCTAACTTCCTAGCTACTAGAACATTCCCTCCGTCATTCACTCCCATGGACAAAAAGAAATTCATGAGGGAGGTTCGTAACTTCTTTTGGAAAGATCCCTATGTATTCAAATACTGTAAGGATCAGATTATAGGACGTTGCATCCCAACTCAAGAAAGCAAACAGGTAATATCATTTTGTCATTCTGAAGTATGTGGTGGCCACTTTTCATCAAGTAAAACCGCTACAAAAATCCTGCAGTGTGATTTTTATTGGCCCACACTTTTCAAATATGTCCATGCATTTTGTTTAATATGTGATAGATGCCAAAGATTAGGAAATATTTCAAAAAGAAACATGATGCCCTTAAACCCAATTCTGTTGATTGAAATTTTTGACTGCTGGGGCATCGATTTTATGGGACCATTCCCACCTTCCTTTGGCTATCTATACATTTTAATGGCAGTAGACTATGTATCCAAATGGATTGAGACAATTCCATGTCGGAATAATGATCACCAAATGGTGATAAGATTTTTAAAAGAAAATATTTTGTCCCGATTTAGAATTCCTAAAACACTCATAAGCGATGGGGGTTCTCATTTTTTCAATCGTCCCTTCTGGAATTTGATGAAAAAATATCTGATTTTTTACAAAATTGCAACCCCTTATCACCCACAGACTAGTGGACAGGCAGAATTAGCTAATTGGGAGATTAAATTAATTTTAGAAAAAATGGTGAACCCAGATCGCAAAGATTGATTGTCAAGACTAACTGATGCACTTTGGGCATATCGTACTGCTTTTAAAATAATTTTGGGCATGTCTCCTTATCGATTAGTCTATGAAAAATCGTGTCACCTACCTGTAAAATTAGAACATAGGGCATACAGGGCCATTAAAGCAATAAATTTTGACCTGGATAAGGCTGGACTTTCAAGAAAACTTCAGATAAATGAATTGGAAGAATAGAGAAATGAAGCGTATGGAAATGCTAAAATTGCAAAGAACAGGATGAAAGTCTTCCATGACAAGAACATTATACGAAAATCTTTTGAACCTTCCTAGAAGGTCCTATTGTTTAATTCGAGATTACGCCTCTTCCCTGGTAAGTTAAAATCAAGATAGACTGGACTTTACATTGTCAAAAAGGTGTTTGATCATGGAGCAATAGAAGTGAAAAATCCATCAAATGGTAATATCTTTACTGTTAATGGTCAGAGGTTGAAACCATTTTTAGAGGACTTTGTTAAAAATGTGAAAACCATTAATTTAATGGAACTCGAATATCCTTCTGAGAATCACGCCTGCCAACACTCAAAAGGATCGGATCAGGTAAAAACTCGACCCGAGGAGACACCATCATGAGAACCCCACCACCTTTTCCCATCCTTTTCCATCTGTCACCATTGAGCCCACCCCATAACCGCCTATTTCATTTCCCAATCTCCACTTTCTTTCTACTCCATCGCCTTTTCTCTTCCTTCTTTCCCTCTTCTTCTTATTCTTCTTCTTCTTCCTCGCCTTCTGTCCTGCTTCGTTCTTTCTTCTTCTTCTTAATTTCCTTTTCTCTTTTTTCTGTAAAACCGACCACACCCAAGCAAAAACATGACCATGTACCCCGAAGAGCAAATCCCTATTCTGATGTTGTATATTGTATTGCTCCAGTTGTGTATGGGTATATTGCTTTTTTTTGAAATAACATACAAGCCTAACCAAGGCTAAAATCTGAACCGAAAGGATTAATGGTTGCATTGGGATTTGTAGGTATCTGAAGAAGCACGGGTCACTGTAGTTCAACCTCATTTCGAAAATCCATACTGGTAAAATCGAAACATTGGGGACAATGTTCAGTTCAAGTTAGGGTGTGTGAGAACTTGTAGTTCATATTTTGCCTGTGTTTTGTTCTTCTACCCGTGCCATAAAATTTTTTAAAATTTTATCGTTGTTGCCTTGCTATATCTGTGGGTCAGTTTAAATTGTCTTTGTAACTGGCAGACGTTAAAGAACCAGATAGTGAGTCTAGAAATCATGGATGTTAAACTTTTTTGGTTTAGTCTAGGAGCTCTACGCAATTTTTCATAAGATGTGCATAGTGTAATTATGAGAAAAACAAGGTTGGTAAGGAAAAATGAGATCCGAGAACAGCAAGCAAAACCCCTCTGTGGCAGAAGCACTTTTGCTAAACGCCGTCGTGCCAAGAGACTTGGTACATGTAAACAGTGTAGTTGGGTATTTCATGATAAAAGATACAATCAGTGCCCTGAATCAATTTCGGGTTGCGCACTCGATCGATTAGACTGGATAATGAATGGGCAGAGTAATGATTATCCTGACATGCCATCCTATTTTGGTGTTATGCTTAGCCGGTTTGTGCGACAAGAGATTGAAAGAGTCACTGGTAGTTCAACTACACAGAAGATAACTCGAATTAAGATTGCATCCTGATAAGATGTGGAAAAACTGTGTGTTGAGGAATGAAAGCCAATGGTCTGAATTTTGGTAAATAGTGTGAAGTTTTTTGTACATATTTTTCTACTTTTTAATTATTGTAATGAAAATATGGGCTGAGTAAGGAATGTCCCAAAACACCAATCTTAAGCGTGGGCGGGGATTTATCCTGAGACACCATGAATTGTTGTTGTGATGTTTAGCCTTCTCTGATTGTGTATAGTGTAATAGAGAAAAGTTTTTTTTTTGATCCACCGTTCGAACGGAACTAACGTTCGAACGGTTGCTGCTCGCAGTACTTTGCCTCTGATGAACTCTCTGATGGAAACACTACAGAAAACCCAAAGTACTGGGAGTAACACATTTGATTTTTGGTTTACCGTTCGAACATTGAGTACCATTCGAACGGTTGTTTAAAATTCTTCATATAACGTTCGAACGGTGCGACGCGAACTATAAAAACCTGATCATCTTTTTCAGTTCAAAAAGCCACAAATCACTCTGAAACTCTCAAAACCCTAGAGCTATCTTTCACTTTACAAACCTAAATCCACCATCAGACCCCAAGAAAACTTAAAATTGACCCTCCATAACCTTTCTCCAGCTAAAAAGCATCAACCCCAGATCTCAAGCCCAAAGTTTCAGACCTGCCTTAGGCTTCACATCGTTCGAACGCCATGCCTCGGATGAAGATTCCTGCTAAACGCAAGCCACCAGTGAACCAAGAACCCAACTAGGTCGAGGAAGTAATCCAAGATGAAAAAGGCAGGGAAAAGAGAAAGAGGTACGATCGAACCCAATTTTCAAACGCCATGAAAGCACAAAGGTATGAAAATTTCTTTAGAAATCAAGATGTGGTGTGTGAGAGAGACATGTAGTCTCTGATTTTGTTGAGTTGGGCCTGCTGGAGGAGATAGAGAGGAGAGAATGGGTGTTACATTTGAGTAATGGAGGAAGAGCTGTTGTTGATTTGGTGTAGGAGTTCTACTCCAACGCCGAAATCATCAATGGCTCTATACGGACCTATGTACGGGGAAACCACATCGAGGTGGATGAGGCGTACCTCAAGGAGATTAGACCCGAATTGCCTCGGGTGGAAAACCCCATTTATCCCCCAAAGAAAAATGTTGAACTAGATAGGGTAGGAAGGGAGTTGGCCGGAGGTGTGAATTTTTCATGGGGAGGGAGAAATTTTTTGAAACAAGGGGAATTGACCGACAAATATAGAATGCTCAATTTAATTGTGGTCTCCAACCTAGCCCCTCTAAAAAGGAAAAATGAGATTTTGACAGAAATGGCGTGCCTCTTCTATGCTATAGGGAGAGGACATAGCATTGATCTTCCTTCTCTCATTTTAAATGAAATCAAGAAAGGATACAACGTGAAGAAAAGTGCTTTACCTTTTGGCACTTTGGTGATAAAGATTTGTTTGAAGAATGGAGTATAGGAGAGGCCCAAAATGGAAATATAGTTGCCAATGGGGAAACTTGACAGGGGCTCATTCAAGAGAAGCTGTGGGCATAGCGATCCATCGGCAAGAAGGCAAGATAGGCCACCAGCCCAAGGACGGGATGCAGTACAAGAAGAGCTAGACCGAGAGGAGGAACGAGAGATTGAGAGAGAGAGATGGAGTAGGAGACAGCACAGCCTGATCAGGTAGGACCTAGCTCTAGCACTCAGAGGTCCCTTAGGGAGATGATAATGGGGATTGAGAGCAATCAAGCTGAGATTCTCCGACAGCAAGCAGAGATCTTCAAACAACAAGAGGAGATTCTTAGCTATCTTAGGGCTGGACCTAGAGGAGATTGAGGGGGGAGATTTTTTTGTGTCTGTTCTTTTGTGTGTTTAATTGTTTGGGTGTTTTGATAGATATTTTTAAGTTTTGTATGGTTATGTTGATTTTGTTGCTTCTTTTGGATGAATTGAATCATTAATGATTGATGTATCGAATGATCATATCTTGTGAATGGAATGATTCAGTTTATCATATTCTTTTTATTTTGTTGCAAGCATTTGTAAAAATTGCATTTTAAAAATAAACTCTTGTTGATAAAAACACATGTGGATTTTGAGATTGCTTGTTAAAGTAGCTAATCACATGATCCGTTTGACACACATCTTGGCAATCTTAACCTCGGGTCACAACTCTTCTGACTGATATTATTTCTATGCTTATATTATCAAATGAACATGAGTATTTGTTGTTCTCAAAGTACACAGTGATCAAACTCGAAAATAGAATCGGTATATAACCGACATTCCCTGCAAAACCTAACTTGATCAGTGGAGATTACCAAAGATACCATGGTAAGTTTTAAACCTTGCGATGCTTCAGAGGGAACACCCACATTTACTCAAGAAAGATTTTCTTTCATCGCCTATCTTTCAATAATCTCATTAATTTTGTTTTGATTGATACAACTAAAGTGATCTATTGACATATCCTGCAATAAATACAAACAAGACGGCACATGCGTATGTACATACATGAGAATGGATCTTAGGCCATCTTTGGATTAAAATTTGAGCCTCAGCCAACCCTTTCATAAAAGTATGACCCTAGTAAGCCATGATTGAGCCTTCAAAAGATAAATTCTTTTCCAAAAAGCCCATATGATGACCAAGCCACAAGGAAAAATACTTGACCTATCTTGCTATCTAATTTTCTTACACCCTCGTTTGAATCTGAATGATACAAGAAAAGCAAGGAAAGTAGAAAAGATACCGAAGGCTACTGTTCTATGAAAGAAAAGAAAATTGGTGAAAACAACCAAAAAAGGAAAAGAGGTAAAAAGACAAGGAATTGCCAAGAAAGTGAAAAAATGGGAAAAATGAAAGAAAGAAATCCCATTCCCAAAAGAAATGACGAAAAGCCAATGAGAGATGTGCTAAAGTGCATAAAAGAGATAGTATTTTTGAAATTCCATTGACGTCGTTTCATTAGCCACTAACCTCTAGCCACATTACAACCTATGAAAGCCCTAATTGATCTCAAGTCTGTTGCATATGCACATTGTTAATCACAAGTTGGGGTATGATATATATCATTTCGTTATTTGTGCCAAGAACATGACGAGTCTATTTGCTATAAAGTTTCACTCTTTTACTAAATTATGCATGTAATTTCTGATTGACCATCTTCTGATTACATGCTCAGTGAGAAACAAGTCACCATAGTCAGAATGAATCTTCTACTGAGAGCATCCCTTTGAGAGATTTGAGAAGTCAAAACTTTCCATGAAGGGTAATTAAAGTGGAATGTTTGTTATACATCAATTCTTGTTTCTAGAATGATCATCCTACTACAAAGGAAATTTCAAATGCTAATTTGTGCAAAGGGATAGTACCAATGGTGAAGAGCATGCGAACCTTAAAGTCAAAATTAAGGGATGGGTGTCTCAATGACCAGGATGATAATTTATTATAATCAGCAATCTCACAGTTACATTTGATCGACCGAAGTTTGTGAGTAGCTTCACTGAAAACCCTCACGAGACAACACTCGTCCTCTAGGGTAAACCTAGAGGTTTAATGACTTGTTGCATAAGCAAAACGTAATCGGATAACCTACGAAAAAGGTGTTAGAAATAGATTTATTTTTAAATTAATAGTTGTATTAATAGGGACTAGCAATATCTAGGTTGGGGGGTGTGATTAATACTCAAATATAGCATATTCTTATGCCCTATTTTGGACTAATTATACTTTGGTGGAGTTTAAATGATGATGTTTCAGGTCTTAAAGTGAACAGGGGTTCAAAGGCACCAAAAAGTATCTTTAGCAGACAACCACAACATTTTAAGGAGCAAATTGTAGAAGCTTGAAATAAGGAATCAACGTTCGAACGTCAAACACCGTTCGAACGGTTATGGAAAACCAGGCCAGCTATTGTGATCTGTGTTGAAGGCAAGACCCAAGGTCCTGGAGATTCAAGTACTACGTTCGAACGGTCATTAACGTTCGAACGTCCACTAGAGCAAGGACAAGATCAGACTGACTGAAGACATGGCGTGTTGCAGACATGTAGTCAGAAGGCCCAGGCATTTGAGTGCCACGTTCGAATGGTAACCACCGTTTAAACGCCCCATGAATTATTGGACAGATCAGTCAAGATTCTGCAAGAACCTGGAGAGAGATCTGCATGAAAACTTGGAGGAAGATTTTCTACAGAAACCACCTGTGGTTTGACATAACTGGCATGCACAGATTCCATCTGAAGTTTGAACGGCAGAGAGCAAAGACAGAGAAATAGTTCGAACGCCGAAACCGTTCGAATGGTGTGGACAGCCTGCCTGCAGAGTGGTTAGCATTTCACTTTGACTTTGACGCCCAACTCTATTCTTTTACCCCCTCCCTGCCTTCTCCTTGCCTATAAATACACTTAGTTTTGTGGAGAAGGAGAGACTCATGGGTGGAACCATTTGAGGGATTCATCACTTAGCATTTTATCACATCCATCTATCTCAATTCTTGTCTTATTCTTTCTCTTTGCAAGAAGAAGTGTGGAGTTTAGATTCCCACTCATTTCCTTTACATTAATGTTCACATTTACATTTACTTAAGAGTTGTAATTCTTTTATCTACTTTAAGTCTTTACATTTATGTTCTTGATTTACATTCAGTCTTTACCTTTATATCCGTGTTTACTTTAAGTCTATACATTTATGTCTTGCACTTTCATTATTTGAGCTCCCTTCTTGCTTAGAGGAGTGAAACTCTTCCACTTTTCTAGAGCTTTACCAAAGCCATGAAGGGTGGAACGTGATTCACTCATTCTTCGTTGAAGGTTAGCTCCTTGTTAATTATACTTCTACTTTGTGAAGTCCTCTACTTAGAGGGATGAGCATCACTCACTTTTCTAGCTTTACCAAAGCTATGAATAGTGAGTAGTTTCTTATTCCTTTTTAGTAAGAGGTGAAGGGCATATATCGATTATCCGGATATTATATGTTGCTTTGTTATAATGCTTAATGTTCATATCTCCTTGCTTATTTGATGATTGATTGCATCTAGCAGAGCTAAGATACTTTGTATAATTGATAGTCTTTCTATGACACGGATGACTCTTGCCTTGAAAGACTCTTCGTTTCAAGGCAAGTACCCCGGCTAGATCTTCATGACTACCCATTAATCATCCACCATTATCAAGCTTCATTCAAAAGGATGAACTATTAAGGCCATGGTTGAATGTCATGAAGAAATACTTGCTTGTTTGTACGCGCGATAACTCTCGGTACAAATAATTCTTGTAAACTTCTAGTAAGACCTTGGAACAATGACCTTAATAGGCCATTTTTATCTTTCGATTGACTTGTCGTTGACACGGGAGTTAATTGAGTTATCAAGAAAAAATATAATATTCTGGATAATTGACCACATGTCTTGATTCTGGAACTAAAGAGTGACTTCTCCGCTATTTGAATCAATCTTATATTTTGTCTAGAAAATTTCTTAGAAAGAATTTAATATTCTGTTCAAGGAATTCACCCACATCTCACAATCCTAAAATCTCAAAGGACACGATCAATTGGTCTCCTTAACCGATTACTTTGAAACACCACTACTAGTTCCCTATGGATTCGACTCCGGACTCAAACTGGATTATTACTACAACTTGACCGCCTGCAGTTGGGTGTACACATTTCAGATCAAGTCGTGTGAGCCTTGCAATTTTGTCCAGGGTGGTCCCCCTAAGGTGTGTGAAGGCCTCCCATCAATGGGAGGTGTGTGAATGGCTCTTGATAGGCTTGGAAGAGCTTAGCCTGCACCCCACATGGCTGCCCCCTTCTCTCCCATCCTCATTAATGTGTTTGCCTTCTAAGTCTTCAATAATGATGTAGGAGGCAAGTAGATGTGCAAGAAAAGTCAGGGGGCAAGTGAGAGAATCAATGGTGGCACCCCCAAGCAAGTGGAACATAATTTACAGTCGTTCTAGGCAAGTGTACCAGTACCCCAAACTCTAGTAGTCTATGCGTACCAGTACGCGCACTGGTACACTTTTTACTCCAAACTAGTTTTTATAGAATTGTCATAACTTTTGATCAAACAATCCGATTGAGCTGATATTTTGACAAAATACAAAAGAAATCCAGATCTACAACTTTTATGTTTTGCACATTTTCATATTCGAAGCAGATCATGGTCAAAATGGAGAAAACTCGAGGCTCTAGAACCAAATGGTGGGGTTGCTGGTGCCTTTGTTACCAAGCACCAATACCTCCTTGATTTCTTCACTTTTAAGCCTCCAAATCTTTGTGTAATGGGTCAATGCCTTTGCCACACATCCATGTATAGGTGCAAGGTGCTAAAATACATAATTTACACTATAATTACCTGCAACATCAAAAATTCAACATTATTCATAATTTTGGCTAACTCTACGTACTTATATACCAAAGTTGAGTTAAAATGCATGTAATGAGGTCGTTAAATATGCAATATTTTGTGCTCATCAATAGGAAAAACCTATTGGTAGGTTTTTCACCAACTTCTATTGGCAGGTTGTTTATTGTCCTAGCATTTTCTTCGTTTGTTGATGTCCCGAGCCATGCGTTTTGCCTTCCATTCTTCTCCATTGACTTTAAGCACTTGATGGGAGGCTTAAAACATGCCTTTACCTGTTCTTTACCTACATGAATTTCTATTAAAAGTGAGTTTAAGTGTATTTCTCCCCATTTTCACCACTAAAGATAGTATAAATGGGTGCAAAGAGATAGATGATATGCAATAATCTATGCTCATCACACCCCCAACTTGAGTTTTTCAAGTCCCTAGCAAACTTTATTTCCAACCATAATACATAAAAATTAAACTATCCATTCATGTAAACCCTCAATGTGTATATGGCTTATGTGTGTGGGTGAGTGTCACTCTCACTCAAGTTTAGTGCAAGAATTGGGAAAACGAGTGTGTGAATGAAACGTTTATGTGTGTGAACAAAAGTGCTCCCCAAGCACAAAGAGACTTTCAAGTGCCGTGTTTTACTTGGAATCATATTCCAAGGTTGTCTTCTCAGGGAAGAAGGTGATTTTGGTAAAAAAAAAACGCAAAAAGTGTAAAATTCGTATGATGCTTGAGCTTGGTTTGTGATTGTCTCTTGATGAAATTGAAACGGAACAAGTGTTGGCTAATCCGAAGAGGTCATTCTAATTGGAATGCAAACTCAACTCAAGACCTTCCTCCAGTGGTGTCTAGATGTTTGATTGATTCATAGGAAGCGTGAGACTAAAATTGAGATGAGGATTCAAGCATACACCGTGACAAGTCTACAGTGTATCAAAAACTCACAACCATGTCCACACTCAACCTAGTCAAACCAAATCAATGTACACTACAAGGAGGAAAAAAAATGAGTTGAAATAGCATACCCAAGAGTGGTTTTCCCTTGGATTAGCCAACTTACAACTTAGCTACTAATAATAATAGGAAAGATTAGCTACTCATAATAAAAGGAAAGACATGTATAAGGTAAAGAGACATAATGAAGAAATGAAGATTGGAACTTAAAATAATGCAAGAAAAGTTAACTAAGAAGAAATGAATTGATTACCCATTTTAAAAAACTTGAAATGAATAAAACTTAATACAACAATGGTGAAATCCAAAATTTAGAACTAAACTTGCAATATAGTTGTAATAAATGAAATTAAAGACATTAAATGAAGTTTACACAAGTCTTGCAGGTACTACAGGTGAAATGGATGGAAGAACATGTAAAAATCTAAGCTTTCTCTTACTAACTATATCTTCTTCCTTGGAGCTTCTCTCTCTATAATGCAATACAAAAGTCAATAATCTGTAATGGAGCTTGCAAATTTGTACATGGAGGTCCCCCTAGGTGTGGGACATCCCTCCCATCCATATGAGGTGGGTTGGATGGCGTGGGGTAGGCTAGGACAGCCTACCCAACAACTCTCCAGGTCTTTTCCTCATAATGCTCAAGCCTTTAAAGTTCAAGGCTAGGAGAAGGAAGACATGTCTGTGTGTAGGAGGTGTCAGGGAGCAAGTGGGATAATCAATAGTGGGGCCCACAAAGTGGCAGAGCTTGAGTTGCAGAATCTGGCATTTTCAGCAAAACCTACCAGTAGGTCAATGGCAAAACCAACGATAGGTTTTACTCCAGCAGCAAAAACCTACCAGTATTTTTCCGATAGAATCAACTCTTATACCCAAAATCTACCGGTAGTTTTATCACAAATCTACTTGTAGGTTTTAACTTGTTTTGTTTAAATCTCGGTTCGTCCACCATTCAAGCTCTCGTCAAGCCTCCCCCTCAACTCTATTGCCTTTATGCACCATGAATGGGGCCTAAAATGTACTTTTTAAGCTCTTTTACCTGCAACACACAAATACCTCATTAACATCTTGAAACATTGCATTTTCTCACATTTTCACCACATAAACAAGCATAAAAGGGGTACAAATGTACACGAGATATGCAATATTTTGTGCTAATCACACCCCACAACTTGAGCTTAGCTAGTCCCTGGCAAAGTTTACTTTCAAATCAATGAGTATAAAAGTACAACAATCCATTTACGCCAGTAATTCACCAAGCAATCACAATACAAAATCAAAATACAATTAATTAAATGAACTTGGGCAAGATGGAATAACAACTATGGTATTTCGTTTTCCACTTTCAAAAGTTAAGTACATGGAGTTAGAATTCAAAAAGAGACAAAAATGGCCTAAAATTCCTAAAGACTCTTCTACTAGGCCGATAACTCCACTCCTAGCTATGTACAACTCAAATCAAAAAGAAAAGACAAAACAATGGTATCCAACTTGTATCACCATCCTCCCCACCCCCGTCATCATCATCACCGTCATCCTCCTCTCTAGTGTCCTCCTCAATCCCCTCCTCCTCTTCATCATCATCATCATCATCATCCTCATTTGAGTCTCTCACCTTAACTGCAGTTGGAACTGAGGGGTTAGTGGTGGAGGTTCCAGCAACTGGGGGGGTTGGTCTACTGGGGATTGGCTCGCCAGGGAATGTGTGTTGGAACAGTCTAGTCATCATCGCTGAGGTACCATAAACTGTCTCCTCTAACACATCCAGACGCTTAGATACTGTGCGCATAGGAGCCGATGTGGATGGCCCAGGAATAGATGGCACCGTAGAGGAAGGTCCTGCAGTAGACAACCCCAGTCTCAGAACAATAGCACGCTCACCCAGACTCATAGAAGACCTCTTGCTACTGCTAGCCTTCCCTATGGCTCCGGTCTCGGGAGGAGTCAACTTGTCAAAGGCATAAGCTTTCACCTTGTAATAGTTGCACATCTAGGTGACTAAATTTCCAAGTGGGAGGTTTGCCTTCGCCTTTCTAGCCTGGGCGAATTCCTTAATCACCCCCCATATTAAGAGTGCAATGTCTAAAGCCTTCCCTATCATTACCACTTCCAAAAGGGAAATTTTTTTAATGTTAGGGGTCTTCTCGGCTCCCCTTGGGAGCAGGTTTTAATGCCAAATATTTTTCATAATCCCGTACACTTGCTTGAGGCCCCCGACTTGGACCGTTCCCTTAAATTGAGTCAAGTCCCCATACATCATAGCCACATACTGTGGGATGGTCATGACCCCAGGGATAATGTGGGGATAGACCGGGACACTGGGAGGTGACCTCTCGCACCTCATTAATGTGGCTATAATAGTTGGGTCACATCAAAAGTCTTACCTCTCACATTAGCTCTCAAATTCTCTGCATTCTCATCCACCACCTTGAGTTTTTGGTAAAACTCCCGACATAACCCCAAATTGAACCCACTCACAGGCTCAAACCAAATTCCAATCTCATGGGCCTCAATGATCCTCACAACCTCATTGTTCATACCTAGAGATATCATATCCATAGGCCTTTCATAAGTCACATTCATTTACATGATGCTTTGGTTGCGAGCATCATTCCTCGCCTTCTTCCTTCACTGAGACTGGTTTCCACTGGACCCTTCCTCACTTCTCTTGCGGGCACATGCACCTTCAGGCTGTGGAGAACTTGGCCCGGTGCGCTTGGTGTGGGCCATGCATAGCAACGGTGCCCCACACATCACAAGTGAAAAAAGCGCCAAAATCCCTCAATCGGGTCCACAACATAACAGAGGATCCTCAATAGTCAACAATTGCAAAGAATTTGAGACTTATGAAAAGAGTTAAGGAGATTAGGGCATGGGGCAAAATTTGGTAAAACTATGGTTTAGGTAATGAAATTGACTAAATCAATAGCCTAAATAGTGAGAGACGAGAGATTTAAGGCAATGGGTAAGAATTTTTGAAGCTTAAGAATGATTGGAGGGGACGAGAAAGGCCCGAGAGCTGGTAAGTTAGAGGGACAATGAACAGTCTCCTGAAAAAATTTGATTCAAACCCCTAATTTTGGCAATCTAGGAAAAACATACCGATAGATCAACGCGAAACCTACCGGTAGATTTTACTCCAGAGAGCAAAAACAATCAGTAGTTTTCCGGTATGTTTAAGACCAGTGTGCAAAACCTACCGGTAGTTTTATGTACAAAGCTACCGGTTGGTTTTCACTTATTTGCAAAAACCAGTACTCTCCACTTCATTTCAAAACCTACACATTCTAACACCCTATGTATGACCTCTACTCCACCAAAAAAATGTACAACAGTTGTGATCCATAATTTGGACCATCATGCATCAAGTCATTACCGAAATTGCAATATGATTTAAAATTTCTATGCGTTCAACACACAAGGTATGAATTTCTACATTTACCTATCAAAATGAACACCTGCAATGTAAGACATGTGTTCAAATAACAAGGGAATTCTTAATTCATTCAAAAATCAACAACTTGAGCAATATTCCCCTATTCTGCAAGCATGGTGCTTCTTAACACACAGTTCAAATGCCCGAATCAAGCACACATGAGCATCACTATAGTCTTAAATACTAGTCCCGAACATGCATCTATACATTCATTTTTAAATTCGAGTGTGTGTGAATTGGACAAGCAATTTGAGCATTTACACAACAAATTCACATTCGATTGGCTTGCCAAATTTAGCTTCAATGTAAAACTCACCAAAGGTCTCTCTCAACGATGAATCACTCCATGATTATCCAAGCATGATCTCCATGTGTATATGCAAGATAGAATCTTGTTCACAAACCAAAATATGCTCACATATAATCCAAAAATGAAGTTCATGCATGAAAATGAAATGACCTTGGCATAATCTCACGAATGGAATGCTACGGCATTAGATAGCAAAACTAACTCCTCTTTTCTTTAAAAATATGCATCCCCCATGATTCTCCAGATCATTTAAGACTTTTCACAAGTTGTAATGACGCCTTGGGGTGATATATAGGCAAATGAAATGAAGGATATAGGATAATAAAGAGGGTTGTTCCAAGTAAAAGACTTTTATTTCACAAACACCTTCCTTTTCATGTGCTTTTCAGTCTAACACCATCACCACACCCTTTATTTCTTTTTCTCTCTTTTCCTTGACATTTTCCTTTTTCTTTTCTTATTTTCACCCGTTGTTTCTCTTTTTCTAGGGTTTTCATTTTTTTCTATTCAACTTTTTTGAGTTTCAACATCATAAATCCCTTTTGCCGGAGTTTTCATGCCATACTTCCTTTCTATTTTACGATCACTTATATTCAGCTCTAGGAACAACCAAGGTGAGGTAGATTTCTATAATTCTACACTTGTTTGGTTACTTGTGTGGTGTGGAAACAAATTTACAATTATGGTTCAATCACGTCACTAGGGATAAATTTTCACAAGAAAAGGGCTATGGTTCAAAGTAAATCAAAGATGGCCTAATATCATTTCTAGATAGGCATGGGGGAGCATTGTTGATGAGTGCATAATATTGCATATGTAAAGGCCTCATTACATGCATTTAAACTCAATTTTTTCATCTAAGTACTTAGTGTTAGCAGAAATTATGAATAATATTGATATTTCAATGTTGCATGTATTTACAACTTAAATGATGGATTTTAGGACCTTGCAACTATGTTGGATGTGTGGTGAAGGCATGGACACAATACATGGAGATTTAGAGGCTTAAAAGTGAAGAAATCAAGGAGGTTTTGGTGTTTGGGAACAAAGGCACCAGCTGCCACATCTCTTGGAAGTAGAGCCTCGGTTTTCCTCCATTTTGACCATGATCCAATTCGAATATGAAAAAATGCAAAACATTAAAGTTGTAGATCTGGATGTCTTCTATATCGTATCAAAAGTTCAACTCAATCCAACGGTTGGATCAAAAGTTATACTGATTCTACAAAAAGTGGTCCAGGTAGAAAAACAGTACTAGTACGCCGTAACCGGTACGCCCGACTCCAGTAGCTTCGAAGTACCGGTATGCAGTACCAGTACGCCCTCCTAAAACAGCTCCGAACCTCCTGCAACCCATCTCCACTTGCTTGGGGGCCCACCTACACTTCTCCCACTTGCCCCCCATCATTTCCTTACACATCTACATGCCTCCCTTACACACTTTGAAGACTTATGAGGCTTGGCATTTATGGAGGATGGGAGATAAGTGGGCTGCCATTTGAGTTGCTGTGTAGGCTGTTCCTAGCTTGTCAATACCCATCCATTCAACCTCCCAATGATGGAAGGCCTGCACACACATGCTAGGAACCACCATGCACGAAAATGAGGGGCATGCACTCCAATATATTCAGCATTTTACAAGCCATTCAAAGTGTGGCTACCTAAGCTTAGAAATCCAAGGAAAAAGATGATGAATAGTGATTAGAAAGTTTATGTTTTTCAATTTTCCTCTTCATTCAAGTTGTAGTAGGCTTTTAATCGCTTGTAATCTTTAACTCTTACACCTTAATGTCATTTATTTCAAGTTCATTTCAAGTTTAGTCTTGCACTTTACATTTCACCATTGTTATGCTATGTTTTCTTCATTTCAAGCTTTAAAATGGGTATTGTATTTCTTTCTTCTTAGTTTAAGTTCTCTTGCTTTAAGTTATGTTCTAAGCTTTAATTCTTCATTATTTCTCTTTACATTATGCATGTCTTTCTATTAAGTATGAATAGCTAGATTTCTAGTTGGCTAATTCAAGGGAGACCTCCTCTTAGGTTTTCCATTTCAACTCATTCTTTTCCTTCCCTTATGAGTCCAATGGTTCGGTTTGACGGGGTTGAGAGTGGATTAGTTGGTGAGCCGTTGATATCCCATAGGCCTAGCCACGGTTTATGCTTAGATACTCACCAAACTTGTCCCTAGCTTCCCCCGAATCAATCGTTCATTCATGCTCTATCGGAGGAGGGATTGGAGTTGAAATGGCATTCCTATTGGAGTGACTTCTTGGGTTTGTCAATACTTGTTTCTCATTGCATTTTCTCTAAAACAAACTCATCAAAACCAACTACAAGATTTTACATTTTTTTTTCCTTTTGCAACAAAATCTCCTTCACACAACTCAATCTTTCATCCCTGAGGAGACGACCTTTGAATACTCTTCCAAGTAAAACACCGACATTCAAAAGACTCCTTGTGATTGGGGAGCACTTTTGTTCACACATACATTTCACATTTCACACATTTTGTTCATTCCATTTCATTTCCACCATTTCGTTGCCCTATCTCTTGCATTAATCAGAGTGAGCGTGACACTCACCCACACACATAAGCGCCATATACATATTTGAGGGTTCATGTTAGGAGCTCAGGAGCAACAACCTTTTTCAACAATCAATTGTACATTTTAAGACCAAGTCAATCCGCTACCCAAATGCACCTAACCAAGACAAGCATAATGAGATTATTGAACAAGTTTGAAAAATTATTCCTTGCATAAATGTAAGTTCCCACCAAAAAGGATTGGCACTAAAGCTCTCATGGGTCCTTCCTCATCTCCACTATTCATGTCAAGCCCTAAAATATGAATCCAATCCGTAAATTGCCAAAATTACACATTCAAGGTGCACATACGGTTGAGTATGAAAGTGGATACATATGTAATACTCACACATAGGATGAATTTCTATAATATGCTCAAGGTTAAATACAAAGATCAACATATCAACAAACCCAAAGCACACAAAATAAGGGAATACATATCAACATTTAACTATTTTTCACAAAAAAATTTAAAAATATTCACATAATTAGCAACTATTGTAAACAAAAGTTGTGTGATATGTGAAAGGTAAATTTCACCACAAAAATTAGAATTTCAAAAATTTCACATAATTAGCAACTATAGTAAACAAAAATATGTGTGATATGTGTAAGGTGAATTTCACCACAAAAATTGGTATTATCAACAAAAATTTTCACAAACATTGTGTATCATATAAATGGAGCACCTCACCCCCTAACTTGTTTCGTGCATTATCCTCAATGTAACAAAAAAGTTATGATATACAATGAAGGACTGTAAGAAGATGAGTAATCATGGCTAATGTACAGGGCATGGCGGCAATGATGAAGGAGTTGTTTGTGCACACCTTCCCAAGGAGCCCTATCCCAGGAATACCCCCACCACCTATTGATGGCCTCTCTGCACCTAGTCCCTCCGCTTCTAGAGTGGTTGAGGTGGATGATAGTGAGGATGATTCTAAAGAAGGTGCGGAGGGAGAGAGTGATTTTGATAGGGATGCTGACAGTGTTGGTAATGATGAGGGGGATGATGATGAGGAGGAATTTGTTGTGTGGTGTCTGTTTGTTCCTTTTGTGTTGGAGTGTACATAGTTAGGATCGAGTCATTGGCCTAATATAAGAGTCCATAGATTGTAGGCCATTTTGTCCTTTTTTATATTTGACTCCATGTACTCCAACTTCAAGACATATCAATGAAAAATCGTAATTTCTGATTTAATATTGTCTATGTTATTTTGTTAATTGCATTATGCTTTTTACTCCTTGTTTGATTGAGTGAATTGGTTGTTAAATGGATTATTGTATGATATTCTTGTTACCTGTTTGGAAAATAAATTTTGATAAGGGAGTATCAAAACTCAGGTTGGGGGGTATGATTAGCACAAAACACTGCATATTTCATGTGCCAATTCATTCTTTTTTCATTTGTTGTTGAGGAGTAAATGTTTGGATTTGTGCTATTTGAGCTAGTAATGAAAAATTATGGTGTTTGTAGGTGAAAGGTGTCAAATGATGCTCCTTAAAGCCTTCCTATGTGGCTTGAGGATGATGAAGTTGAAAGGTTGGCTTGAGGATAGCTCTAGAGAGGAAAAAATCAGAAAACCAGCCAAAGCATATCGGTACGCTAAGGCTACTGGAGCGTAGGGTACCGGTACACTTTACTTGATATGCCCAAATTCTGCAAAGCTGCTCTATTGCCATGAGGGTCCCACCAACATTTCTCCCCCCACTTCTCTAACACGTCCACAACATTGTTCATCCCTTTTAGACCTTCCTTTCGACAATGGAGACATGGTGATCAATGAGGGGAAAGAAGAGGAAAGAAGTTGGGTGTGCAGACAAGGTAAGCACACCCCTGTTCCGCCATTTCCTCCTGCATCCTATTGATGGAGATCACATCTCCATGCTAGGAAGGACTCCAGGGCACGATTTTTGGAGGAATCTCTCCAAATGTTCAACATTCCACACACTACACAACATACAGAAAGAGAAAGTCTGGGAAGATGATGATGGATAGTGTAGAGAGAAGTTTAGATTTATGTATTTCCTTTGATGCATTGACTTCTATTTGGGTGTAAGAATCTTATAAGCTTCATTTAACACCTTGAATGTTATTTATTTCTAGTTTTTTCAAGCTTAATCTTCATTTAAAGCTTTCACCATTAATGCTCTATGTTCTTCATTTTTTGTCTTAGTTTGAGGTGGGTATTCACTGTTTTCTCTTATAACTTATGTTTTCTTGCATTTAGTTATTTAAGAACTTTATTTCTTTGCAATTCATCCATATTATATTTTTAGTTTCACATTAAGCATGAGTAGCTAAACATTTTGGTTGAGTTGTTTTGGCATTCCCATTGGAGTGAACTTTTCTGATTTGCCAATACTTATTTTCATTCTATTTCATCAAACTACACTCACAAACCAATCTTCAAATCAACAAAGAATTTTATAGTTTCTTTTCACCAAAATCATTTTCATACGATTCACATTCTTCCCCGAGGAAATGACCTTGGAATACCTCCAAGTAAAACACGACCTACAAAAGTCTCCTTGCGCTTGGAGAGCATTTTTGTACACTCACATCTCACATTTTTAACATTCCATTTCTCTATTTCCTTGCCTTTTCTTTTGACATCATTCCTAAGGGAGAGTGACAATCCCTTTTGTTCATACATCATACACATACATTGAGGGAATGTGTTAAGAGGTTCAAAATAACAAGGAAAACATTCAAGCATATGTGGCGCCGTTGCCGGGGAAGGCAAGTGTCGAATAGAGGAAGTGGTTTCCAGACAACAAAGGCAAGTCCCGTGATTTTCTTCATGGGTTGTGGTACGTTGTTTCTTGCATATACTTTGTTTGTGTTATATTTTTAATTGTTGATAGTTTTGTTTTATGTGGGGACGAGACAACTAAAATTTTCTTGTTAGACAACTGATTAGTACTTAAAAGTAGCATTTCATTATGCCTTTTTCAGACTGATTGTACTTTGATGGAATTTAAGTAATGACATTTCAGGTCCTAAAGAGAGCAAGGGCTTAAGGGCAATAAAAATCACACTTGAGTGCAATACCAGCATCTTCTAGAACAAAATTGGAAAAGCTTGGACCATGCCAACTCACGCTCGAACGCAAACTCACGTTCGAACATCCACATGAGCTGACTGAAAACCAGCCTGCTAAGACAGTGTGTTGCAGCCAAGCACAGAATCCTGACCAAGAACCTGAGGTACTTAATGATTCGCACTTTTTGTGTGTCTGAATTATATTATAATATTACACCCAAGTATAGGTGGTCGAATTATAGTTTTCTCGGTTTTTAAGTCCAAGTATCGATCCCACGAAGAGTTAAGTAATTTTTTCAAAAAATAAATAAAATAAAAACCAAAAATAATAAAGTGGTTTGTTTGGAGTAGTTTGATGTTTGATTGCTTGTGGTGTGAGCTTAGTTTAATTAATTGGTTTTAATTTATTCAACAGACGAAATTAAAGTGCAATTATAATCAAGTGCGTAGATAAAGCAGATTAATTGATAAAAATATAAAATATATCCTTCAATTTAAGGATCCCATATGATTTATATTGGTCTTGTTACAGAATTGCTACCGCACATCAATCAACTTCCATTTTACTGGAATGTCAATCGGTATGTCTGATGTACACAATTCAGCACCCAATAGCTTATTAGGCTATTATGAAGGTAATATATTATAACACAGCTGCTCATTAGGATACGCTGGATCATAGATGTTCCAATTGACTAATTCGAGTAAAACCCGCTGGTAGTATAGACGATCCTCCAGCAATTTGTCAGGTTGGCCGGTGGTAGTTAATCATAATACAGCAACTTATCAGGTTAGCTGTATTTAGATATGTCACCCAGAAAGTCAAGCCACTCAAACGGAATACTTGAATTATTCAATAGATCATCTTGGAATATATATATTGACAGTAGAATTTTCTCAGCGTTCCAGTGGAAGCAAAGTCATACCGATAGGATCACCAGGGTTATTCTAGTAGGTAATATTATTATATATAGTAATATCATGCGTCTGTAACACCCCGCATTTTCTTTTATAAATGTATATAGTTATATGATAGATAATGATTGTGAAAACGAGGATATGTATAATGATGTAAGAATGAATCACATAGGTTAAAACATTAGAAATGAATAATTGGGAGACAAATGAATTTGGAAAGTTTAAGTTTTAAAGACGTTTGAGATTGGAATTAGTTATTAGATAAGTTTCTAAATGTTTTTAGGTCAAAATAATGTTTCCATTGAATCCGGAAGGTCGAAAAACTTTGGGAGAGGTAATATGAGGTGCATTGGAAGCTTGAAAGTACTCCGGAATAAAAACAAAAATTTCGTAAATTTTGGGTAGAAAATATTTTGGACACCTCTTAGTATTTTGGCCATAAATTTTTATCCTTATATCCAATTGATCTGAAATTTGGACAGTATATA
>JAHQCQ010009767.1:0-12273 GCA_023539305.1 Ilex asprella | reverse complement strand
CCAATACTCCATATAAATTTTCAAAAGTAAACCAATACTCCATATAAGATATAATATTGTCCTCTTTGGCATGAGCATCCTTACAAAGAACCTCTCACCCTCAAGGCTTTGTTTCTCAAACATCCTTCCAAGGAACCTCCCAAGAAAATCACATATTGTCCTCTTTTGGCATAAGCATCCTTACAAGGAACCTCCCACCCTTAAGGTTTTGTTTCTCAATCATCCTTACAAGGAACCTCTCAGAAGACCACATATTGTCTTCTTTTGGCAAGAGCATCCTTACAAGGAACCTCTTATCCTCAAGATTTTGTTTCTCAAGCATCCTTACAAGGAACCTCCTGAGAAGGAATGGGAATCCTTATAAGGAACCTCTCACTCATGTTCATCCAAACAACCATACCAGAAATACAATACCAATAATTTTAACCAATTATTCCACAAATCCTCAATTTACGAGTAAATTCTGAAAATCCCCAATTCTCACAAGTGATATTCCCAATAGAAGAAATTTTTAAAAAAAGGTACAAGAGATCATCATCAATATTATTTTGATACTCAACCCAAAGCATTAGAGTTTTCAAAACTAAGATTAAGTGGAGATAGATGGTGAAATCCATTTTTATCCTAAAAACTAGGGTTTTAAAACAAGAGCAAGAGATTTCAAGGGTATTCAACCCTAACTTTGTATAAAACGTGATAATATTTGCAATAGGACCAAAAAACAAAGAACTCATAGCAAATATATACGATTAATATAACTCTAGACTCAATGTAAGAGAATGGAAGAAAACCCCTACCTTATGTTCTTGAAACTAGGTTTTTGATCCAATCCACGGTGCAAATCCCCTTAAATCTTGTGTTGTTCTCTTCCTTTCTTCCTCTCTAATGTTTTCTAGGGTTAGAGGTGCTGAAATGGGGTTAAAGGAGGCGTGCTAATGTATTTATAATGCAAAAATGGACTACATATCACGACTTTAAAAAGTAAGATCTCTTTCGGCAGTACTGGTACACTGTACCGGTACGACAAATTCTCTGAACCTCGAGGTACTGGTATATAGTATCGGTAAGGTACAGTACCAGTATACAGTTCTGATACGCAGTACCAGTACTATTTATCCAGTTTTGTCTATTTTCTCTATTTTTTATTTTCAATCCATTCCAAACTCTTCATAAACCAACCCAGACTTATACTACCTACATTTGTGCATTAACCTAGTAGTATAAGTTCTATTGCAAACAGTTTCATATGTTTACAAGCAACAACTCAGTTTTTACTATTATGTACAATATTAGCATTTTCTACGTTTATAACCTATATGGTTCATTTCCACGTCATTACATATATTAAATTACTAAACAATTTTAAATTTATATCACTATAACACACGTGGTTACAAAATTCATGGTTAACCTAGTGATGTCCCAAAGAATGGGTCCTAAGGTTCTTAACTAATTTACTCTTAACATTAGATCATAGCCTCCCAAGGTCAATAGGTAGAGAGTAGTGGAAATTGTATGATCCTGTAGGAATAAGTAGGCAGATTTGTGTAAAACCCAAGGTCAATACTCTTTTTTCCCTCATCTTGGTAGGGGGTATGTGTTGTGTAAAACCCAAGTAAATTTAAACTTTTTTCTAAAAAAGGTAAAATGGTAATTTGTTAGTATAATGCGTATTTAAAATAATCATGTTATAGAGCTCAGATGACACAACGGACTTCGTTGTTGGATTCGTATCGTAAAATCTAGTTGTACTGCTGAATTACGTTGAATTCTAAGATAGTCAGATTTTTACATGTCGTTCAAGGTGACTACGTGGCGGCTGATCGTACAAAGGTCCCCACAAATAAATTTTTTATAATTTCCTTAGAATTGGATGAAATATTAAATAAAATTAATTTGAACTTAAACCGAAATGTAATGAATCGTTTCGAGACGAAAAAGGACCCGAAAGTGGGAAATATGCAGTGCGACATGGACTGCACAATTAAAATTACAAATAGTGACTTAAATCAGATTTTTTGGGGAAATATCTCCATTATTTAGCCATGTTCAGCCACCCAAGAGAAAGAAGAGAGAAAAGATAGTTTTTCAAGCTTCTTACCTCCAATCTTCGAAGTTCCGTCAGTCGGATCAACTCGGACTAAGAGTTAAAGCCGATCACCGCGACAAGGGCTATGCAACCACAACATGAACGAGGGATTTCACCAAAGATCCAAAAGATGAGATTTTGGAAATCAAGGTTTTGGAGTTGGTTTTGGTGTTCTTGAAGTTTCTACACTTCAATCTACTCTACAGAGGTAGGATTCTTCGTACTTTAATTTTATTCCTACTTTTTGGGCTGATTTAAGGGGGCTGTTATGTGCCTGTTTAGGGACTATTTTGTGGTTATTTAGGGGCTATTAAGGGGTTGAAATTGTGGCTGATTTGGGTTGAGATTGTGGACTTTTTTAGAGACTATTTTGGGTTGAAAATCGTGGGCTATTTTATGGTTGTTTAGTGGTTGTTCCATGGGCTGTTTCAGGGGATGTAAGTGGGTTGTTTTATGGGCTGTATATGGGCTATTTTGTGGGCTGTATGTGGGCTATTTTATGGCATGATTTGGGGCTATTTTATGGGCATATTATGTATTTACATTATGCCTTGAGAATTAAGTGGGTTATTGCTTGATTATGTAGTACATTATTAGGAAATTGTGTGAAAGAAATGTTGATATATGCATTAATATATAGACATTATCATGAATTTTTTGGAGGTTATATGCATATGATATAATTGTTCATGATACATGATGAAATGTGTGATTTAAGTTGTTCGTGTGATATTCATTACAAATGAGACATGACATTGACATGCAATCACACATTACATTGCATATGCTCGGGGATATCGCATTCCATGGGTGTGAGTGTGTGGTTGAAAGCAAACACCACATTTGGTGATTGATATGGAAAACTTGTACCGTTGGACCAAGGTTCAACAGAGTCGCACGGTCGCAAGAAATGGAAAACTTCTGTCAGGTATAGCAAGAAGGTCTAGACACTCCCTCAGGTGAAAAACTATGTTACTGGTTCATACACTCTGACGGTGAAAGTTAAAAAAGTGTAGATAGGTTTGCAGTGTTGACGGTGTGATTCCAACATTCGTTACTCATAAAGACACAAGATTTTGTTTATGAAATGATCATTCGAGGTGTAACATCCAGCAAGTTTTGGTTTATAAACACATGACTTTTATTTCAAAGTGATCATTAGATGTAATTCATCAATGAGAGATTTTATTACACATTGACATTGCATTGTGTGGTGGGAGTTGGTGAAGACTCAAGTTATGATGCATAAGTAATTTTTATTTCATTTCATAGCATGGCATGGTAGAATTCTAACCTAGAATTGCATATTCTTACTTAAAATGTTGATGTGAATATGAATTGTTGGATGTGAATATCGCATGTGAACTTAGGTGAGGAGCAACCTCTATAGAAATTACTCTACAGGGCGTGGCTCACCTTATACGGAAAAATATTTCAGGTGTGGGATATACGCCGGTGGACGGCTCTCATTCGGGGCTGCAAGGGTGAAGAAAGCCAACTTGTGGCTTTTATAATTCCTTTTGTAAAACTTTTGAAGCAAATTAGTTTGGGCATGAAATTTTATGTAAGAGAGTTGTAATTGAACTCATATGGACTATTTTGATATAACCTTGCATGTTTTTATATGATAATGGATAAATGGACCTAGTGTGGTCAATTTTTAATCATAAATGGACCCGGTGAGGTCATTGTGCTATATTGGGCCTCGGATGGGTCATGTTATGTATATTGTACAGGTTGAGTTTTGGGTAGAGCTCCCTATACAAAGGAGACTCTACCTGATTTTGTTAAATTATAGATCCCAATAAATGGGTCACAACAGCGTGATATCGAGTTACACGACATCCACTTACATTCTACGGGTTGATGGGTGATCAATGGACCCCTGGATTTTGAGGTGTCACAACTTGGTATCAGAGCTTAGGTATGCGAATTACGTAGGACTTGATGGGCATTGGGCTTAGATCACATTCATTTTGCATTTCATGTTGTGTGCTTTAAATTGCTACATGTTATGTGCTATGTGATATGTGAATTATATGCATGGTTAAATATATACAGAAAGAGGAACACTAGGGTTAGAAAACATAACCTTGGGTTAAAAAAAGGGACTAACGGAATAGTTCAAGGTATAAATGCTACTAGTGGGTGATATACACTCTACTAGTAGGCAATGAGAAAATTTTCAAAATTTAAACTTGATCCCTATTTTGGGATACTGTGTAAGATTCTATTGATATCTGACATATGTAGATGGCTAATCGAGGAAGAGGACGCCGAGGAGGTGGGCGGAACAACAACCAACTACCACCGGCCTTTGACTAGCAAGCCTTCATAAAGGCTATTGGCACTACGACTACTACCATTGCACAAGCGAGTGTTATGTTTACCACCACTGCACAGGCTAGTGCAACTATAAGCCAACGAGGGTTAAGTAACCTCCAAAGGTTCAAGGCACACCATCCTCCAACCTTCATGGGAGGAGGGGATTCGATGGTAGCCAATCATTGGTTCTGACAAGTTGGCAAGATCTTGGCGGCTATGGAAATCACCTCCGATGCTACTAAGATAAAGCTAGCTGCATTCCAGCTAGAGGGAGAATGCCAAGTGTGGTGGGATTGGGACAAAGCCTTGAGGGACTTAGAAGCAACGATATGGGGAGAGTTCCATGAGCTCTTCATGGATAAATACTTCCCGATGTCTGTTTGGCAAGAAAAAGCGCAGGAGTTCCTAGACCTGAGACAAGGGACGATGACGGTGCTAGAATACATGGCTAAGTTCACTGAATTAACCCGTTTCACCGATGAGTATGTGGCCACAGACATGGCCAAAGTGAGAAAGTTTAAGGATGGCTTAAAATTGTCCATCTAGGAAACAATTGTAGGCCTTCTCTTGCAAGACCTAGAATTGATGGTCGAGACTGCAATGGCCATTGAGAGAGAGGTGGACGATGCGCGGAACATCTAGGAGACGGGTGCTAAAGATAAGAAGAATGAGAGCCAACCTTTTTCTTCTAGCTCAGGGAAGAAGCAGAGGACTTCTACTCTACAAGGGTTTTAGGGACAGGGCCGTGGCTATCAAGGCCAAGGCTAGGGTCAATCATCCCAAGGTGGGAGACACTTCAGGGATCCTAGCCAGCCAGGGTAGAGAACATGTTTCTATTGCCACCAGCCTATACATATGAAACAAGATTACCTTCAGAGGCAGGGATCCCAGAGTTATGGGACACCCCAGTCCCAGTCATCAGTGGGACATTCACAGACTTAGTTTGTTCCTCCCTACCACACCATGGGTCAAGGGAGCCAGTACTAGTCCCAAGGTGTTGCATAGGCCCCTACTACTTCACAATCCGGCCAAATGTGCCTAAGTTGGTTCGAGGCCAAGGACAGGGCTCATAAGATGGGACTTCGGGGACCTAGGGACGTGTCTACACTATTATGCCTCAGACTGAGCCAGCAGATCAGTCGGTTATCCATGGTACATTTCTACTCTCTCGCTTATGGGCAAGGGTATTATTTGACTCTATTGTATCTCATTTTTTTATTTCTGCATCTTGTGTGAAAGACTTGGGCTTAAAGGTTGAAATCATGGAAGAGTCATTGCATGTGAGTGCTCCCCTAGGTGCTAGGGTGAGGGTTGACTAGATATGTCAGAATTTTGAGTTGGAGATCTCAAGGATTCTACTCACTGTTGACCTTAGGGTCATGGACATGTCAAAGTTTGATGTAATCTTAGGAATGGATTGGTTGACGACACACCGAGTTGTCATTGATTGTGATCATAAGAGGGTTACTGCTTATACATCGAATGGTGTTTGTTTCAAGTTCCAAGGGAAAAAGCATGTTGTTTTACCCCAAGCCGTATACGATTTTAGATGGCACGGACAGTTGATGGGTTAGCTAGCAAGCCTTACTCTAGAGGACGAGGGAAGACAAGAGTTGAGTCTACCTCAGGTTGTGTGGGGTTATGAGGATGTTTTTACAGATGAACTATCGGGATTACCTCCATATAGGGATGTAGACTTTACAATTGGGTTGCATCCGGGTACATCGCCCATTTCTATGACTTCACATAGGATGACGCCTACTAAGTTGCAAGAACTCAGGTCCAATTGCAAGAATTGTTGGACAGGGGGTTTATTAGACCGAATATCTCACCTTGGGGCGCTCCAGTGTTATTTGCAAAGAAGAAGGACAAGACCCTTTGATTATGCATAGATTATCGGCAATTGAATAGGGTTACTATCAAAAATAGGTACCCTTTACAAAGGATTGGTGACTTGTTTGATCAGCTGAGAGGGGCATAGGTCTACTCTAAGATAGATTTTCGCACTTGTTACCATCAGTTGAGAGTTAGGGAGGAGGATGTCCCTACGACGGCGCTCAAAATGAGCTATGAGCATTTTGAGTTCACAGTAATGCCATTTTGATTTACGAATGCCTCGACGGCATTCATGGATCTCATGCATAGGGTGTTCCAACCCAACATAGATAAGTTTGTGGTAGTCTTTATCGACGACATATTGATCTACTCCAAGTCTGAGGAGGAGCATGAGGGTCACTTGAGGATTTCTCTTTAGACCCCGAGAGACCATCAATTGTACGCTAAGTTCAGCAAGTGTGGAATTTGGCTTACGGAGGTAAAGTTTTTTGGGATATGTGGTGTCGGCTTCTGGTGTATCCGTAGACCCAGAGAAGGTTGACGCAGTCATGAATTGGGAGAGGCCAAAGTCAGTCTTCGAGATATGCAATTTCTTAGGATTAGTAGGGTATTATCGGTGGTTTATTGAGGACTTCTCTCAATTAGCTGCACCTATGACAAAGTTGACCCGGAAAGAGGTTAACTTTGAGTGAAATGATTCATGTGAGAAGGAATTCTAGGAGTTGAAAAGGAGGCTTATTTTAACCCCTATTCAGATTGTTCTAGAAAAGGGACAGAGGTAGTAAACAGACCCTCTATGGGTCCGTAATTGGTTAGGGACACCTCTTGAGAAGGTGGACTTGATACGGAAGTGTCTTCTCATGGCTCAGAACCGACAGAAGTGCTACGTCGACAGACGGCGACTACCTTTGAAGTTTGAGGTGGGAGATCACGTCTTCTTGAAGGTGAAGCCTAAAAAAGGGGTGGTCAGGTTCGACAAACGGGAAGAGCTGTTGTCGAGGTTTATCGGGCCCTTTGAGATACGCGAGAGGGTGGGTACAGTTGTAAAATGGTAATTTGCCACTATAATGTGTATTTAAAATAATCATGTTCTAAAGCTCGGATGACACAATAGACTTCGTCGTTGGATTGGTATCGTGAAATCTAGTTGCCCTGCTGAATTTCGTCGAATTTCAAGATAGTCATATTTTTGCACGTCGTTCAAGGCGACTGGGTGGCGGCTGATCTCACAAAGGACTCAACAAATAATTTTTAAAAAAAATTTCCTTAGAATTGGATTAAAGTTCAAATAAAATTAATTTGAACTTAAATCGGAATGAAATAAATCATTTCGGGATGAAAAACGGACTCGAGAGTGGAAAATATGCGGTGCAACGTGAACTGCACACTTAAATTATAAATAGTGACTTAAATCAAATTTTGGGGGGAAATATCTCCATTATTTAGCCTTGTTCAGGTGCCCAAGAGAGAGAAGAGAGAAAAGATAGGTCATATTTGGTTAGCATCTCGAAAATAGTTTTTTGTTCTCAAAATGTTAAAAACATCCAAAACCTGTTTGTTTAGCATTTTTGTTCTCAAAATTTTTGAAAAAAGTGAGAATTGGAACACAAAAACCGAAAACAGCCTAGGCTTATTTTTTGAGAAATTTTTAAGAAATTTAGAAAACACAGAGGTAATATCACTGTTCATTAATGACTTAAGTATAAATTGTGCTTTTTTTTCAGCCTCTCCTGTCATTTGCCATGCTCAACCCTCTTCTTCAGTTAAGCTCTGGCGAAACACAGGTTACACATCCAGCGTAACTCCGACGAAACTCTGACGAATCAGAGGTCTGGCTTCTCCAGCGACAAGTAACCATAGATCTGCGTATTTTTTTCTATTTTTTTGCCTTGATATTTTAATAGTGTTTGTGTTTGTTAGATTTTTTTGCATTTTTCCTTTTTTCCTTCAGATCTATAACATATCTATTGTCTAACAACTCCGGCAAACCGATCATAATGTTCTGGTGACTCAGTTCTCCTAGATCTGATTTATTATTATTATTTTGCCTTGAAATTATTTCCGATGACTCACCTATTTTACTACGGTGCTTGGTTGGGTTTTTTTGCCTTGAAATTATTTTCGATGACTGCTATTTTTGGTGATTGCTATGGTGTTTGGTCTGGTTATTTTCATGGCCATTCTGTTTTCGGTGACTGCTTGGTCTAACTTTGGCATTTTGTTTTCTATGTTTCAGGCATCATGTTTTCGGTGACTGCTTGGTCTGGCTTGGACTGTTATTTTTTGTGACAGCTTGGTCTGGCTTGGGCATCATGGGCATCATGTTTTCATGATTTATTATTGATGTTTGTTGTTTAGTTTACATCTCAGAACTAGTTAACAGTCCAACAATAGGAATATCTTGGGATAATCTATGTTGCTTTTAAGATGTGTCCTACTGTTAATGAATTGTTTTTGATAGATTAAGCTTGGGAGAATGACCAATTCTTAATAATAACTTTTCTGGTGTTTCTTTTTCTACGAAATTAACACTACATCATTAGAATTTATTTCATAAGCGAGATATATTGGTACTGGACCGTTGATAACACTATTCTTTTAAATTTAGGAAGTCATTGAACTTCCCTGCCATTATTGTTCATCCAATTCACTCATCTTTGGTTCTCTTTAGAAAAAGGAAATTAGTAGGGGTGGACACATATATGCAGTAAGATATACACTGAGAACCAACAATTACTTTTGAGAAACAATAGTACACAAACAAAATAGAACATGTAGTAGCTAAATAAATTCACTTATTACTATCCCACCTGTAGAGAAGTTATATAATTCAAAGAACATAATTTTGTCTATCATGCTTATTTAAGTTTGTCTCTTTGTATTTATTAAATACATCAGATCAGTTGGAGGAGTCTTCAACCCTTATCAAATCCTCAGTCGGCGAAAACGACATCATTGATTTGTCAGATGTATCATCTGATCAGGTATTCGTGTTCCTTAAAAATGAGAGCAATGAGGAATGCAACATGTAATTTGAGTAATTCATTTTATGCATGATTAATTATTGTATGATGTATATTATCTTAGATGTCATCCCAAGGTAATGACGTTGACGATATGGCCACTTGGCCATCAAGGGCTGAGGAATTATTTATTAAATTCTTGGTCGTTGAGGTAGAGAAAGACAACCCAAATGATACAATCATTAGAGCAAAGATTTGGAATAAATTGGCGGGTCTGATGACCAAAAAAATGGGTCGTACTTACACTGTTGCTAATCTTAAGGGAAAATACAATAGGTTGAGGAATAAATATCGGACTTTCAAAAAACTCTTGACCACTACTGGATTTGGTTGGGACCCAGAAACTAACAATGTGACAACTGAGGAAGACGTCTGGCACGATATATTGCAGTATGCATAGTTTGACATAGTTGTATATACTTTTTAGCCTAGTCATTTATTACTGGCCCTAATGATAATTTTTTTTTTTATTTAGGCGAACCCGCAAGCGAAAACTTTTTGCAAGAAAGGCTGTGAGAAGTTCAACTTATTGGAACTTATCTTTGTAAAATCGACAGCCATAGGCCTTTTAGCCCATGCATCGACCCAAGTCCCGCCGAATTCTGATGAGGAGAGAGAGTTGAAGGAGGAGTTCATCACTGGTCAAAAAAGATCATTTGCTAGTCTTGACGATGATCTTGAAGGTCCATTTCTCTAACCTACTGACACGTGAAACATCGACTAATAAAATCTCTCTCCAATAGTATTGGCGACGAAGATCATGGTACATCTTCGTGCCACTTGGATGCACAGCAAAATGGGAGCAATGAAACTCTCTAAGGATCTCCTCTCTTAGATCCATAGAATGGGGAACCACAACCCTTCCTCTAAACCAAAAACTATCATCCGTGTGAATGGCCCAACCCTTGTCACAGGTACTTGATCATACTTGGTCTCTAATGGATAATATCTTCGTGTCCTGCCCCTAGGACTCAATCACTTTGCTCAATAGGGAAGGCGTAGCCATCAAACTTCCCAAAGTGCCCTGAGCCTGACCCCTGTAGTGTAGCCTGAACTGTCTCATAGTCTCGAACATCTGCCACTCCCGGAAAGCCACACTAGCCAAGACTCCCTGTAACTTTTAGCTAAGTGCAACAGTTACCACATTTGCCTTACCAGGATGGTAATGCAAAGTGAAGTCTTAGTCTTTCCAAATACTCCATCCACCTGCATTACCTCATGTTGAGATCCCATTGTGTAAAGATGTACTTCAGACTTTTGTGGTCTGAAAATACCTCGAATTGCTCACTATAAAAATAGTGGTGCCAAATCTTCAAGTCAAAGATAATGGTTGTCAGCTCCATGTCATGCGTGGGGTAGTTCTGTTCATGTCTCTTCAACTGCCTAGTCAATAAACTATCACCCTCATAGACTTCATTAACACACATCCGAGTATGTCCTTGGAGGCATCACAGTACATTGTGTACCTCTGCCCCCTTTCTGGAACAATCAGAATAGGAGCTAAAGTAAGTCACTTTTTGAACTCTTGGAATGCCTTCTCATACGAGTCATCCCACTGAAAGTTGACCTTTTTATGGGTCAACCTAGTCATAGGTGTAGCTAGTCGAGAGAAATCTTCAATGAACCTCCTGTAATACCTTGTCAATCCCAAAAAATTGCGTATCTCAAAGATTGACTTCAGCCTCTCCCTACTCACAACTGCCTCAACTTTCCCCGGACCAACTGACACCCCCGAAGAAGACACCACGTATCCTAAGAATTTTACCTCAATGATCCAAAACTCACACTTTCTGAACTTGGCATACAACGGGCTTTAGCATGTCAAATAGCTGATGGGAAGTACTTGACCATGAAGAGTCCGGAACTCTCCCCATGTCATCGCCTCTAGGTTCTTCGAGGCCCTTACCCAGTCCTACCACAGATGGGCTTCTTATTCTATCTAGAATAAAACTAGCCTTATCTTAGTGGCATCAGAGGTGATCTCTATAGCTTTTAAGATCTTGTCGACTTTCTGGAACCAATGGTCGGCTACCATCAGATCCGCCCCTCCCATAAAAGTCGATGGCTTGTATGCCTTAAACTTCTGGAGGTTACTTGAGCCTCCTTGGCCCACATTGGCGCTAGCTTATGCAATGGTAGTTGCCATAGTATCAATAGCCTCAATGAAGGCTTGTTGGTCAAAGGCCGATGGTGGTTGGTTATTGTTCTGCCCACTACCTCAGTAGCGTCCTCTTCCTCTATTTTTCATCTACACACATGTCAAATAGAAATAGAGCATTTACTTAGTATTCCAAAGTAGGGATCAAAGTTGAACATTTGAGATTTCTCTAATTGTTTCATTAGTAGAGCGTGTGCAATCACTAGTAGACATTTACGCCTAGAACTATCTCGTTCATTCTCTTTCTTACACCCAAGATTATGTTCTCTAACCCTAGTGTCTCTTTTTCATATACATATAACTATGCATAATCTTCACGCACACATAACATATACCATATTAAAACACACAACATGAAATGCAAAATGAATGCAATGGTCTAGACCCATGCCCTAGGTAAATCGTGTACCTAAGCTCGGATACCAAGCTGTGACACCCCAAAAATTGGGGGTCTTTTGTTAATCCATTGATCACTCATCAACCCATGAAATACCCATGGAAACTGTGTAACTTGATATCACGCCAATATGCCCAATTTATTGGGATCCATAACTTAACAAAATTCCGACAGAGTCTCCTTTGTACAGGGAGCTCTAACCAAAGCACAACATGTGCAATCATACAATCACATGACCCACCCGAGGTCGAATATATAACAAACATAGTTAATAAAAGTTTAAATTATAATTCTTTTACATACATTACATGCCCAAAAAATTAACTTAGAAAATGTTTTACAAAAATGAATTAAAAGCCACAAGTCGGCTTTTCTTTATATTTGAGGCCCCAAATGCGAGTCATCCACCGGTGTATAGCCCACACCTAAAATGTTTTCCCATAAA